>CBVK0100393518.1:0-20293 GCA_900067695.1 Picea abies | reverse complement strand
CTCGGTCATATGGATCTTTGGGCATTAGAACTGGCGCCTTCGTGTCCCATACCTCGTCTATGTACTGCACAATAATCATGGACTCACAAACAGGCTTTCCATTGTGGATGAGCACTGGAATCTTCTTGTTAACAGGGTTCGATTGCAGCAGCAGCTGGCTCTTATTTTGCATGTTCTCTTCGATGAACTCGTAATCGATCCCTTTAAGAGCAAGTGCTATACGGACCCGCAGCACAAAGGGACTTATATTCCCACCCAACAGCTTCACTTGCGCCTCTTCTCCACAGGCCTCCATCGCGATTGTTTTGAAAATGTATTGTAACTGTATCTAACTTTTTATGTATCTGTCTTTTCTATCTCTGCTATTATATACTATGCTACTCCCCCGACCCCGTAACTAAATATGCATCGCATGGGCAAGAGTGCTGACCAAGCATGAAAGCTAGCTGCTTCGCGTAGTACGACCAGGTCCACACAGACTAAAAATCCCACTAAAATTGTAAATAGAAAAGGGCAACTAAAGCTCGAATTACGTAATGCATGACGGCACCTTGCACTGTCTTTCTTCGTAGAACCTTCCCTCCCCGCCCCGCCCCGCATGTGGAGCATTGCACAGTAGACTGTCAAATCTGATGGAAGAGTGCCCAACAAGTTCTCATTTAATATATAAGTTTGGATTTCTTGCCCAACAAAACAAACCGTCTTCACTACAATATTATTTCTCTGGTTTGAATGAATACAGGAGCAGCCTGTCCATTGGAAGTTGGAATCAGGGGTTAAAGTTGAGGTGGACTTCTCATATCCATTTTTCTTTTTAATAACGGTGTTGTTTTGAAATTTATAAGTAGCGAAAAAAACTATAAGGGTTTTCTTTTTTAAATTACTATTAGCAATAATGTATGATATTTATATTTACTTGTTAATTAAATATTATATATTATTAATTAAATATTAAATATTATTCCCCAAAAGGGGATGGGGTGTTAGAAGTCCAAGCAGCCCAACACTCCACATGAGGACACTCGATAGAACCATCGACCTCACATCCCATTTACTCCCCTGGGTTTATGATTGCCTATCTCCAGCGTGCCAACTCCATTAGCTTTGTCATGGTGAAGAACTTTCAGCTTGTCCTTCTGCTCCTGCACCGGTATGATTTAATACCATGGGAGATTGCCTGGAGGCTCATTTCACCATCGATATCCTCAGCCAGCTTCTGAGATGTTTTGATCTTTCTTGGCTCCACTCTCTGGTTTAGTTCTTATGTTCAGCGCTTTACTCCTTCCACCGACCTCCTCCTGGGAATGCCCAGGCAATGAGGGAAGTCAAAAAGAGGCATCCAGTGTTACTGACCTTATGGCTGCATGGCCATCCGACCGCCTCCACTGGAGCCCCTTCTTTCAAACTCCACCACCTCGTTTTCGGCTAATTCTCTTCCTGTCCAGCGAGTTCTTCCCCCGCTCTCCTCACCATGGGCTTGTCGTCTTGAATGGTTCGACCAGGATGGTAATTCATTGGGCTTTGCCCCCAACCCTCCTCCTGCCCTTGTGTCCTCCTCGCATCCTCCTCCTGAGCTTTCTGCCCCTCCACCTCCCCTCCCCTCCACCCTCTCAGTGGAACCTCCCCCCTCGCCTCCCTTTTTGCAAGGTTGTGCAAGCAGTGATGTTTGGACACGCCTCTTCGTCGCTTGGGATGACCTTCAAGGTCTTTTCTTTGACTCTTGCAGAAACTTGGATGACCTTTGCTTATTGGAAAACATGGGCAGACGTGAGGAAAGGTTGGAACTCCTGCTCACAGCCCTCCTCGGCTCAATTCAAGTGCCTGGTACAGCGACACATGACCCGAATGCGGTTGGGACAGAGACAACTCCAGGTACGAGCGTGCATGCAGTATTTTCTTCTCCTCAGACGACAAAGGATCAGGAAGACCAAGTGTGCGAAGGAAACATCGGGCTCATGAAGTCACCACTCTCTCCTTAATGTTTTTGGATTCTAGTAGCTACCCATGCAGGGATTTTTTACTACCTTACACGTAGACGATTACCACACTTTACGTGGCACCATGTATAAACAGTGTATTTTTGTCTTTTTAGCACAACACATTTTAGTTTTTTTAGACATTTTCAAGTGTCGGTCGGATTGGTTTCCCAGATGGGTGATTCATACCGGCACAAACTCTGGCATGACAGTTTTCTTTGTATTTTCAGTATTTACAATCTTTGAAAGATAATGCAAAACTCTTACTTACAAAAAAAAATATTATATATTAATGGTAGTTTTGTTCATTTTTGTTGTGAATACAACAACTATCTATCTTTTTGGAAATTGGAATCCACAGTTATTTATTTTATAGTTTGTAATCAAGTGCATGATTATTTAATTGTTTAGGTGCTGGATAAATTAATTATGAAGCTTACAAGGATTTCAGAATTTTATGCATGACTTGAAATCTTGCGATCTAGTGTTCATCATTGACACTAAGCTCACAAAAAACTAGAGTTTGAACTCAAAATTCATCCATTAGTGGCTTTGTACAATGTAGAATTAATTAGTTGTGAAGCCTATACGCCTATACGAATTTGGGAATTCCATGTATCGCTTGCAATCTCGTGATTTGGTATTCATCATTGAGAGTGAACCCACAAAAAACCAAAGCTTGAATTCAAAATTCATTCATTATTGGCTTTGTACAATGTAGACTTGTCGCGGACAATTTTGTTTATTTTACATTATTTATTTATGATGTATTCTCTACAATAAAAAAAAATCGTTTATGTAATGAGTGCAACTTTGTAGATTACATTAGTACATTCATTAGTTGTATTTGTAGAAAACCCAATTATAGATCAAATTCCAACCAAACATATTAATAAAAGGATTGATTTTTCAATAAGTCCACCATTGATGTATAACCATAAGATTAAGAAGAGACTTTCTATAAACTAGTATTGACATAAAGCAAAGAGTTTAGATATGGAGTTTAATTTTTGCCTAGGAGCACTGATATAGAGTAAAGAGTTTAGATATGGAGTGGATTGAAAGGGAGTGAGTAATAATAGTAAGTGACAACTCTACTAACGATCATGGAATTTTTTATGAAATATGGTGACAACTTGACTAAAGATGAAATACGATTATTATGGCATGAAGGTGGGAAGAAAACCCACACTTTGGACAATGCACCCCATTCCTTATTTAACATTGGATGGAGGATGTTGCACTTGATTATGTTTGGAAACTACTCACGTAAGTGATGCATGATCATTCCACCTTGGACATTGGATTTCCCACCTTGGACGTTGAGCTCTGTGATGATGATGTCATGCATTAGGATTTTCTTGATGATCATGGGGTTATTTTCCGTTGGAGCACCATTTGATGTCTTAGTGATATGACATGATCCTAGATGAGGAGATGTACACCTTCCACCTTTCTTGCACCTCTTGGATGATGGTACATGGCCTTTGGAGGATTCACATACCCTCTTGGAGTATGACATCACCACATGTGTGACCTAGGAGGGCATTATTATCATGTTTTAGAATGATTATTAATTGTTAGATGATATTTGATGAGTCAAACCCACTTGTATCATGGATTATTATCATTTTACATGATTATGTGGACATATGCGTCAAGGTTACCTCATACAAATGAGGCTATCTCTCATTTGGATCAAACACAACTCATTCACTTGTGAGATCACCACTACTTGTCTTTATCTCTCTCTTTTTGCTATGGATGTCTTATGTGCACTTTCGGATTGCCTTTGGATGGATGTTTTATCTTGTTGATGGTGGATTCTTCATGAACTAAGGTTTCTTCATGATATGTGCCTTGATTAATAAGTGTTTTCTTATGTGCATTTGATATTGTCTTGGTAAATTTGGGTGAATGCTTTATTAGAGAGGTAATAGTTGCATGTTGTCATTAAATATTCCTTGATTAATCTTGAAACCCTAAGGAAGGATTAACAAAGGTTATCACATTCCCTTGTTGTATTCACCTTGACTTTGTTGAAGTGTTTAAGGTTTTCCCTGAGGGTTAGGAGTGGCTATCCCCTTAAGGTTTATCTTAGCTAGGGTTCAGTTCTAGGGGTTAAGAGTGGCTATCCTCCTAGGGTTTAAGGCCTATTTTTCATCCATCTTTTTTGCTAGACATATTAGAAGAAGTGGGATGAGACCTAGGTTTAAACCTTAACATTTTCTCTTATGCTTAGCCTCCTTTTAATGTGTTGCATTGACTCCATTTTCCATAAGAAGGAAAACTACACTAGTCTCTTGTCTACAAGTGTTTGCAAAAATCAAGCAACTCTCTTTCTCTCAAATATATTTGGAAACCAAGTTACTAACCTCATTCCCTTACTAATTATAACTAAACGTTTAGCAAACAAGGTGATTGTATTGTTGTTGTTAGGAAAGGTTTTCTACAACCATTAGGATTTGACTAATTGTTGATAACTTACTTAATATTGGGGTAAAACCAAATAAGAAATATTGTTTGGTTATTGGATATTTATCTACTCATTGAGGGCTTAATCCTAAGATATAATTTCTACTTTGTTGGGATTATTTCTTCTTGTTGTTGCAAATTGTACTTTGCTTACAAACACTGGTTTATTGCTGCAATTTAAAACAACAATTAGTTTTACTTGATAGCTAGCATTTATAAGTGATTGGTAGCTTATTTGACTTGGTAATTGACTATTAGATACCTCATAATACTTATTTTTCACACACGTCAACCAATTACCTTGTCTAACTAATTCATAAATTTCTACTTTACTAGACATAGCCTATCTCATTGAGTGACCAATATAGGGGGGTGTAGAATTTCCTCTAGCTTGCTAAAGGATCCCTTCATGTTTGTAGGGAATCCTCCCTTGTGTTGGATCTATTTCCTTCACTAAAATGAGGGAAGTAATGCCCTAGGTGAAAATAACAAGTACTTCTAGTTGTTACACAAGATTGGCATCTAGTGAAGGGATTTGCATAAGTACAAATCCTATGATAACATTTTTGGCACCATTGCGAGGGAAAATTGAGTCGTTTTTCCTATGACATTCCTTTGGTAAGATTACCCCAAATCCTTATTCCACATTCTTGTCTGGCGACTCCATTAAAGGTAGAACCCCTTCATACACATTTTTATGAGCCTTGTCTACCAAGTTCATCTCACGACTCCATTGGTATGTTTGAGGTGTCATCCATTTCTCAATTTTTGTGTAAGATTTCATATTCTCAAGTGATGGAATTATGGAACCCTAGGATTTGCATGAAAGGTATCCTTCTATTGATTTTGAAAACATTCATTAATACCCAAATAATTTTAATGTAATATGGTCGTAAAACTATCCAAACTTCGAGGGTCTTGTCGTTACTCATGTTCTGGAGTTTTTAAAATACCTATGGGAAGTAAAAGAAGGACAAGAGGATATATAAATACAATTATTTATATGTTCCTTACTGCTATAATTATGAGACTATATTAAGGATTGTTTCAAACCAAAAAGGTATATATTCTCCCATAGATCTCACTAAAACATTTCTTGAGCATTGGAGTCCATGGTTTCAGACATACGAAGACATTACTAAAGAGCTAAGGAAAACCATTAAAGAATAAGGATTTTCCCCTAACTTATTTGTATAATACCTTAGGGAATCACATCGTGCTCAAGACCGAGGCCATGAAAAACACCCTCATCTACATGAAGATGAGACATTGATATTGTATCCACTAGTTGAAGAAGAAGAAGAATTCAGTGAGGAACAATGAACTGAAGAGGAGATTCATGAAGAAGGTTACCAAACCCTTGAGGAGGAGAAATAATCACCTCATTATTCCATTAAGGACAAAGAAGACTCAATTGATGAAATATATATTGAAGAATACACTCACTAGGAAAGACACCAAGAACATGAAGTAGAACATGAGTTGCCTTATGAACCTGTTGGAGAAGAACATTTCAATGAAGCACGCCATGTTGAAGACCCAATCCATGAAGAAGGCCCTCATGAAGACAAGATATCGATGTTTTTTCCTCCATTTAATGAATATGAAGTCACCCAAGCCTCCATCTCTCCTTCACATGAAGAAAATAAATTGATAAAAAAAAATAGAACAAAGATTAAGGAAAAATCCAAGAAGTGTACCTTTAATGGATACGATGTTAATGATTTTGGTTAACATTTATGGGATTGTGAAAATCACAAAATCATTAGAAGTAGAGAAGTGGTATTTAATGAAGAGGTCATGTATAAAGATAAGTTTCAAGAAAAGAAATAAGGAAAGGAAAATAGAATACACAGTGCTTGATGAAATCAAATAAAATGAAATTCCAAAGGTACCAAAAAATCAAAATGTACAACAGTAGGAGTAGAAGGTACCTCAAACTACTGAAAGTGTTTTTATAAGATCCACTAGGTCAAGTAGACCTTCTAAACGACACTCTCCTTCATTGTATTACTTATTGTTGAATCCTTGGTAAATAACGAGACTTGGGACTTCGTTCAATTTCTTGCAGGAAAAGGAGCATCGCATAATAAATGGGTTTACAGGTTGAAGGAAGATGATGGAGGGGAAAATAAGTACAAGGAAAGAATGGGTGTAAAGGGGTTTGCATAGAATAAAGGTATAGATTTTGATGACATATTTTATCTTGTTGTTAAAATGACTTAAATTAGGACTATTTTCAGTCTTGTGGTAGTATAATATTTTCATCTTGAATAGTTAGATGTAAAAACATTTTTTCTCAATGGGGATTTGGAATAAGATATTTATATGCAGTCACCACAAGGGTATGAGGTCAAAGGGAAGGAGAATTCAGTATGCAGGTTGAAGAAGAGCTTGTATGGACTAAAGCAAGCTCTAAGGTAATGGTGTTTTAAGTTTTATAGGCTTATGATAGAACAAGGTTATAATAGATGTCATTATGATCATTGTGTTTATTTTAAGAGGCTAGAAAATGGAAGATATAGTATTTTGTTATTGTATGTAGATGATATGCTTGTTGTAGGGTCTAACATGAAGGATATAAATGTGGTAAAAAATAAATTAGTTAATTCATTTGCGATGAAGGATTTATGTGCTGCAAATAAAATCCTTGGTATGAGAATAACAAAAGATAAGAAAAATTGTAAATTGACATTGTGTTAGGGTGAGTACATAGAGAAGGTTTTGGAGACGATTAAAATGAAGAATGAAAAAATATTTAATACACCTTTGGAATACCATTTTAAATTAACCAAGGAAATGTAACCCAATTCATAGGAGAAGATATAATACATATCCAGGGTTCCTTATTCATCAGTGGTTGGAAACTTAATGTATGTGAAGGTGTGCACAAGACCAGATATTACACATGCAGTGGGAGTTGTGAGAAGGTATACAAAAAATCCAGGTAAAGAACATTGGGGGGTAGTAAAGTGGATTCTTAGGTATTTGAGAGGTACTACTACTCATGCATTATGTTTTGGAGGTTCAAAAACTATGCTAAATGGATATTTTGATAAAGATAATAGGAGGAGTATCACGGGGTATGTTTTCATAGTAGGCGGAACAACATTAAGTTGGATTTCGAAACTGCAAAAGGTTGTTTCACTTTGAACAATGGAAGCAGAGTATGTTTCTATTACATAGGCTAGTAAAGAGATTATTTGGATACAAAGTTTTATGGAGGAATTAGGGAAAAAACAAGAGAATAGAAGGTTGTAATGTGACAACCAAAGTGCCATTCATCCTAAAAATAACTCATACTTCCATTCTAATTCTAATCATATACAAATCAGGCACCATTTCATATGATCCATTTTGGAAGATGGACAGCTGAAGTTGGAAAATACACATACTAGCCATAATCCTGCAGACATGTTAACAAAGGTAGTAACCAGGGAGAAAATGAATTTCTACTCCGTTCCAGTTGGACTTCAAGCATGAAGGTGAATATGATAAAATTTATAGGTCCAAGTTGGATCATAGTTCAGTAGGTACAACACCAGTGGAGTTGCTATGTTTAGCTTCCAAGTGGGAGATTGTTGATTGTGGAGCCTGATTATCTTCCTGATTCATAGGTCTTTTTTTCATCCATGTTAGGATCCCATTTCCTAATGGGGGAATTGTGGGGAGGATTTACTCCAACATATGTTACTAGGGGGTCCAGGGGGGAAGCAACACTATATTGGAGCCCCCACCTGGCAGGGGTTAAGGGGCAACACCCTTGGAGAGAATTGTTTTGGAAACTTTCCTTGTAAAATATTGTAATTTCACAGTCAATATGAGTCATTCATCATGAGGTTGCAAATATGATGGTAGAAGTTATGTTATGGTTTTTTCCCCTATACGGAAATTCTCTTTTATGTATGAGGGAATTGTATTGCGGCTATAAATGTGAGTAAATATTTTATTTTGAGAGAGGATACTGTGAGAAAAGAAGAGGGAGTTATAGTGGGTTTCTTCTAGGTTGTATCCCTTCATTTGTTAGATAATATAAAGGAAGGACCGACAATTTATCTGGTGGACGTAGCTCATATTTTTTCATATGTTTGATATTATTTCTCTGTGATCATTTTTTTCTAACAAATGGTTGGATAACATGACCACATGTCATGTGAGTACATGCTCGATTAATTGTTGATTTTTCCAGTCACACACAAAAAAGGAGGGTAAACCAAACCTTCTTATAAATATTATCATCGAAGGGGAGCTTGAATAATGGACAATTCACCCTTTTTCAAGATTAGTATTTACATAAACAAAGATACTAGTGAAGGTTCCACCGACTCTTCCTCAAACATGGTATTCATATAAAGGGTTAGCATGAGGAAATATCAACTAAAAATTCCTCAAAATTAGTAGTCTCCTCAAGGGGAGATTCAAGAACAAATGACCAATCATTTTTCTAGATTAGTATTCTCATTTAGCATGAGCTAGATGAAGGGTTGGTTGACTCTTACTTTAGATTAATATTATTTTCAAGGGGGAACATGGACATGGGTTGTTTTACCCTTCCTATAAATTAAAATTATTATCAAATAAGATATTAAAGAAGGATATGTTCACCCTTAATCAAGCATAGTATTTGTTTCTAGGGGGAGCTTGGAGAAGAAATGGTAAACCCTTATTCACACTTATTATTCATTTTGAGGGGGAGACTCAGGAAGGTCCAACCAACTCTTCCTCATACTTAGTACTCAAATAAATAGGTATCTAAAGGAATGGTTGTCTCACCCTTCCTCAATATTAGCATTTCTTTCAAGGGGTAGCTTAGGGAAGGGTTGTCCCACCTTTAATAAATCTTGAAGGTTTCCTTATGTGTGGCATTAATATTCCTCATCTATATTATCATGGTGGAGGCATTGACCAATCCTTACTTGGTCTCATAGACTTCCCTTCAATTTAAAATAAATATTTATATGTTATATTAGCTAGGGTAAGAATCAATTTACCCTTATGTTATATTAATAATATCTTTATAGGAAATCCTAGGAGGAGGGTCTTCCAACCTTTCATCTAGACTAATATTATTATCAAGGGGGAGTTGAAGAAGAATTGTCCAACCCTTCATTTAGATTAATATTCTTTTTTATGGTGAGATTGAAGACAGGTTGGAAGACCCTTCTTTGAAACTATTAATATTGTCTAGGGGGATACTAGGAAGGTTAAAATAGTATTAATCAATCCCATTGGTTTCTCATCAAGGGAATGTCGAATGAAGGGTCAACTAACCCTTCCTCTAGATTATTTAACAGTATCATCTACGATAATCCAAAGGAAAGGTCAGAATGAAGTAGGATCATGTGTACCATCCAAAGGGATGGGATGGAAGGGCTCTACACCCAATGTCTACTTTTCACCCTAGTGAGTGTTGTCCTCCTATAAATAAAATTTTGAATCTTCAATTTCCCAAAGGAGAAAGTGGTAATTGTCATTAGTATTTTTTATCTCATCCCAAATTTATTTTAAATCCATATGGTTGAACTCTTCTTTTTCATCAAGTTACCTTAATATGAGCTATTTAGTCTATCAATATACATATAGGGTGATAGAGAATTTAGTATAATGAGTTTGAAATAATCCTATGTCTAGTATAATGTTTGGAATCTTTGCATCAATTTTGGAGCTCTGGATGTTTCACTATTTCTTCAAGGCCTCCTTTTCCAATTGTTGTAATTGAAAAATCATTACAAGTTTTTATCTCTCATTAAAACCCTAGTTAGTCTTTTGTTCCACTATCAATCTTTGTCCCTTTATTCATCTAACATTATGGGGCTACTACTTTGTTTTCTAGGATGGTGGTCTACCCCTTCTCACTAGGATAATTTGGCTACTACATGAGACTCCTTCTTTAATATTGGTGTTGTCTCATACTATAAGTTGGGAATTTAGATGTAGAACCTATTGAAAATTCCAATTCCATTAAAGTTGGACTAGTAAGGAAGAATCTAGACTCTTGCTTCTGCTCTTCATGCCACTTCTTTTCAGTTTCTTCCATTTTATGCCCTTGCTTCTTGCAATATTATTTTATTTTCTCTGCCATATTGTCAGAAAAATACAAGTTATGAAATGAAATTATTTCATGAATTTGTGAACTACCTCTCCCACTAATTCACTTCCACACGAGACTCTCCCTCCTCATTGAAATTAAATGAATGTTATCTCTCGCTTCCTTGGCACTAATTAGTTCTGACATGTCATTTTAGAGATTAGATTGAATTGAAACACGAAAACCTAATTGAATTTGAAATGAGGGAGGTGTATGAATGGAGTGATTTTTCAAGGCCCTACCAACGAGCATGAATTGCTAATTGGTTGGTTGGATGAATTACCATGCATAAAATTTTGATTTTAAAAGTGTGAATTTTAGTCTTTCTAAAGTGAAAAATTGGATCATGAAATATGAATATTAGTTTTCAAAACTGTGAATTTTGATTCGAAAACTATCAACTTTGATTTGAAAACTGCCAATTTCGATTCCAAAAGTAAGAATTTTGATCTTGAAAGTATCAATTTAAATTTTGAATTTGTAAATTTTGAATCCAAAAGTGTCAATTTTATTTCTCCATCCTATAGCTCTTTTTCATATGGATAATACAAAAATAAATGGTTTAATGATTCTCCATATTTTTGTCACATTATACACCATATTGGGGCCCCGTGACATTTTCTTATTTTACCATTTTCCTGGGTAATGATTTTATTAATTATCCTAATTTTTTAGAGGACATCCTAACTTCTATATTTTTCCTCACCACCATTTGTTATCCCGTACTCTTTCTTCTCTTATTTTTGTTGCATATCTTAATTTCATTGAGTAAACCCGCTATTTTATTTGACCATTTCAATCCATCTTCGACCTCTAATTTTATGGAACTATGTTTTAGACTATGAATGAGTTGGCTCCATTCTTTAACTTACTTTCCTTTCATATTCTAGATTATAGATTTCCAACCTTCATTCCACATAGGATTCATGTATGAGACACTAACATACACTATCTTTAAAATTAATCTGGATTGGATTATTATATTATTTTTCATCTATCTCGATGCTTTCATAGTGGAAACAATTGGAGGAATCAACTTGCAGGGTCATTTTAATGGCATATCTCAGTCTCAAAAATTGGGGTTCATAACCTTATGGAGCCATTTTGAGGCATTAAATGGTGTTTTCTGGGTTATAATGTCTACAAATTATGCAAACTAACTTGACAGTGTTCTACACTTTGAGACCTTTCCAACAATGCAAATGGTGTATCAATGGAATATTGTATGCAAAAATTATTCCTCTCGCAAGTTGACCTATCATGCTTACCACCATGGTATGAGAGGATGTCATGTCAACCCCCATTACTCATGTATATGGGGCTATCCATGAGAGGAATTTCAAGAAGATTCTAGAATGTTAAAAAAACTACACAATTGAGGGTTGAGGAAGTAGAAAACCTACACTTAGATGGATATCGGGCTATGTTAAATACAGAGCCACTAGGAGGAGAAGGGGTTCCATTCTATGTTATTCTATTTTGTTCCATAATAGAGAAGAACAATTGGGAGTGGGAAATCAGAGTGCATAAAAGAAGGAGTTAATGTTTTGTAGTATCCTAACATGCCATAGGTCTCAGGTAAATCCATAGAGACTACCTTCTCATTTGTACCTGCATTATTTCCATACTAGAGAAAAGAGAGGCAGAGCAGCCTCACCTTCTAGATGGTTTTTATCTCGTGAGGGTTTCCCATAGAACATATTTGTGTTATCTTGTGGATCTTGTGTGATTGTATTTTACTTTTCTCTATTTTCCACATTTGATTTATTTCATGCATAAGTAGAAAATCAGTAACTAAATATTCTAGAATCTAAAGGAATTTAACCTGCATAGTGTAGATTTCACCTTCATTTTATCAGATCTGTTTTGATGAACTGTTCCAGTGGAATATCCATGACATTTTACAGACCAAAATTGTTCTAGTTATGGTGGGACACAAATAGTATAAGTCTTTCTATTGTGCAAAATTGTATTTTGAAAGTGTGAACATTAATTTTCAAAAGTGTGAATTTCAAATAATTTAGATTCCAAAAGTATGAATTTTGATTCTTAAAGTGGAGATTTTGATTCTAAAAGTGATAATTTTGATTCCAAAAGTGAGAATTTCAATTCTAAAAGTCCTTTTTTAAATATTAAAGTCTTAATTTTGATTATGCAATTGTGAATTTTGATTCCAAAAGTGTCAATAGAATTTTTTTATAATGTGTATTTCGATTCTAGTATTTTAAATTAAATTATGTCCTAATGTATATATTATATCTAAATCTAAGATTAATGTACGAAAGGTTTTATTTTTTATGTCAATGCATAATATTGCTATGATAGACATTGATAAATATATTGATATTAGAAAGATGCAACAAAATAATTTACAATAAGTGATGATGAAAATCATTGCATTATAGAGTTGTAATTTTTGAAATCAATGTAAGGTAGCATACAATAAGGTTCTATATAAAAAAATAATGGCCATGACCTAGTGGTTTTTAACAACTTCAATATAATTGTAAACACTATAACTTTTTTATTATGAAAATTTTATTCACAAGACCCACATAAGATTCTAAAAGAAAAGTGAGTAGTTGTCCCGCAATAATTTTCCCTAAAGCATTATTTATTACTTAAAGTCATTAAATTCAAAAAATGATTTCTACTAAATAAAATATTTCAAATATCTAGGCTATATGGGTCTAATATCATATTAGGAAATACGAAAAATATCTATCAACATGTTGTATAAAAAGAAAAAAATGTACATGTTGAACCCAACACTCCTTTGATTCCACACATTCAACATACTTATTATATAAACACATAGGATAGCTTAAATATTGTCTTGGACTATGAACCCTTCAACTTCTAACCATATCCACAAATAGAAGGGAGATTAAAAATACTAATTGTTTGACTCTTCAACCATTATATTTGCAAATAAAACAAAATTGAAATTATAATATATTTAGTTATACAACAATATTTTCAAATAAAATGAAAAAAAATCTATAAACTGATTATGCAAATATTTCTTTCAATATTTTCAAAGTCATTATTGGAAATTGAATTCAAATCCAACAAAAGTCCTATTTTTTTTTATTGTCCTCTCTTGTTGCTTTTTCTACATCTTGTATGTTTGCATGTAATTTTTAAAACTATTTAAATCTAAAATGAGGTATCTAATGAGACAACCATTCTGAATTAATCTTCCTATTCAATCGTTGAATAAAACAAATTGTGAATTTTGCGTTGGATTTACCTTCCACTATGGATAATTAATGCGGAAGGAAAATTGTATATCCTTTATGCCTCTTGAATTATCTTCAATAATCGAGTAAACCTTGGAAGATTTTTTTAACACAAGCATAGTTTCAATAAACATAAGTTTAATAATCATAAACCAGTTTTATGTCTTTGTTTGATTGTAGTGTACACACAACACATATATTAAATCCAAATGCGTGAGTTTCTTATTAATGGGTATTCATTGATAGATAATGAGTGAAGCAAATACTCTCAACATGAGGAAAAGTCTATAAGGACACATTGTATGGAGGTGATTCACCATTTATCCTCTCCATTTGAAAATTCTAGTATCAATTAAGTTTCACCTAAATAAATAAATAAAGGGAGGATAAAGTTTTAGTATAAAATATGGTGCTTTCAAATTCAAATGCATCTGCCATATCTCCATAACCAATATTTATTTCTGATATTTTTGAATGGACAACTCATCTTCTTTGATTAACATTTAAAATGATTCTACAACTTAATCTAAGCAAAACATAACAAAATTCATTGAAATATATTGTTAATTATTCTATGTTCTAAATTATATGTCCTATAAATATACCCATTTAAAAATGCCATGTCATTAATTCGACCAATCCACTATGCCATAAGCCTTACCAAAGTCAATTTTTGATGACAATAAATGTTAACTTGTCTCTATAGGCTACTCAAAACTCTCTCCAAAATATGCATACCCTAAATGAAATGTATTTTCTCAAAATATACATGCCTTAAGCCTTAAATGAAACATGTCCACTCAAGCATAACTATGTGGTTTCATTCCCTTTTTCTTCTAAGAAAAAGGATCTTAACTAAATCTTATTCTTTCTAAATCCTTGTAAAGAACAATGAGAAAAATAAATGCACACCCTTATCCAACAATGTTCCTCTCTACATGAATAATTAAATTTATGAAATCTTGATTCTATAATTTCCCTATTTTCCCAAGAATTACATTTATACCTTAATTATATAATTTCCCAAGCTCAAACAGAGATTCTATATATCCTCAAACTATAATCCATTTTAATACATAGACACTTTTACAAACATTGAGTTTCAATGAAATCTTTATCATTACAACTAAAACTAGATGTTTAATATTTTTCTAATCATTTTTAGATTTTTCTATTATTATAGGCTTATTAAAATAATAAACCTAACCTTAGATTTGAAACTCAAATGGTATAGTGCCCATTCTACTAGAAAACTCATCATTTAGAAAGTATTATGCAATCCCTTAAAACAATAGTTAGGGTTTAATGAAAAAGATAATGGAGGGTTGTTTAGAAGTCTACATCCACAGTCTTAATTTAAACTAGTGTGAATTTTTTTTTCCTTAAGAAGGATTTAGTTGTGTTCCTTGAAAGAGGATTTAGTAAATTAGATTACTTTGCTTAAATTTTTTTTTTCAACTTTCACAACATGAACCGAACTTTTGGAAAAATGTAGTTGTTACAACTCCAAGTCCAATTTTGGGAGGGGCTTGCCTCAAGGTTTTCCTCATTTCCTTTCAAGTTTTTCTTCCATTTGATATTTGGGGATAGTTGATGTAAAATATATCTTCTAATAAATATTGAATCAATGTAAAGCATCTGACAAAAACACAAGAATTGGCTATCAAAGTGAAGTTTTTGGCTATATCAGTGGATGATGAGGCAGGGATATATAGAAAGGTTCATTCCCACTATGGGATTCTTGCATGATTTATTTTTCATTGTGCTTGGTCCTTTTAGAAAATTGATAATGCTTATTCCCTTGTTTGTGTTGGAGATTTCTTGTCACTGTGGTTTCTTCCATATAGTCCTCTTTCACCGAGCCTATGAAGTCTATGGGACTGACCACAAGAGACTGGTAACTATGAGGAAAACCAAGTATCATATTGTAGTGCATATCCAAATCCTTTGAGATTTTAATTTTCTTATGTTCCGAGCTTCATTTTTCATTTCCAAAACTTCATTTTGTCTGAATGGACCCTCCATATGCATGCTCGTGCTTTAGCTCAAATGAACAATTGTGTGTTGGAGGTATTCTAATTAACCAGAGAGATATAGTATGACCATTCATAATTCCATTACCCCATAGTTTGCACACCTACCAGAGTGTATGTGATCATCCATGAGCACGTGGATTTGGAGGACCTTTAATAACTCAAAATTTATGATGCCTCTGCCACTAATAAGAATAGAACCAAAACAACTACCTTGACCACTGATGGCCAGACCACGAAATTATTATAGCGAAACTTGCAACTGAGAGACCAAACAATATGTCATCTCGACCAAAAATCATTGATATTAGTTCGAGTGAATCCACAATCACGCAGATGTATTGTCCCACTTGCATTAACATTTTCAGCGGAGAGTACTTGCGATTATGGGGAGAAACAAATGAAGTTTAATCAACCTCTCATTCACTTCATTGTTGATGAAGTTGGAAAATTTCATTCTTGTCCCAAAATATTAGATATGATGGTGTAGGTTGGCTCTTCTTTGGTATTTCTAGGCGGAGTTTTGGAACAGGGAAAATTTGAAGATGACCCTCTTTTGGTATGTTTGTTAGCTTCTCAAGGTGTGGTTCTTTGTGGTGTTGGCGGGAGCATTATGTGGCACTATTGGGTGGAAGGGTGTTTTCCTTGGTTCTTTCTTTTTGTTTGAAATAAAGCGAAGAGATCATTAGAAAAATTGAGGAGAGTACCAGTTGGGAATCAAGGAAATTGCAATTTTTATAGGCATGGTATTGCGAGGGAGAAGGAAGAAAAGGGTGTTCTCGTTTGTTTGATGCAAGAAGTCACAATGAGTTGGGGGCACAAGAGCAATGAGAGAGAATTCATAATGAGTTGGGGGCACAAGAGCAAGGGGAGATGCTCTAGGTGTGTAATTTAAAACTTAGAGAGGCACTCAAGGAAATGATAAATTGTTTCTTTAGAAAATAAATGAACCATTTATAGCATGGAAGCATAGATTAGAGCTCAGGAAGATGCGAGAGAGAGGGAGGTAGCTTTGATTTTGGGATCTGTGAGTTTTTCAGAGACACAAAACTTAGGAATTAAGGTGGGAAAACATTCATCTCGGGCTGGCTGGCAACGAACTATTGAGTAATCAAAAGATGTGTCAAGATGGGGTTCATTGATCCATTGGGTCAACTGCAGATAAGGAGGGAGAATCTGTGCCACAACATCTGCCTAACATGCACATGGACAATTTCGTTTACACCACCTTGAACATCGAGCCTAACATTTCTCAATTGTGTTAATTTTTAATGTATGGTAAAGTTTGTTTACTGTTAGGTGTCTATGTTAGGATCTACACATCTAAAATCCCTTTGAATCAATATATTGCTTTAGTTATCAAAGAATTCTGTAGGGAGGTTTCAATTTTGATGAAGAACATACTTTTATTGGATGTATTTGGAATTTTGATGTATTATATTGCTCACTAGTGTGGCCACAATGTTTTGCTAATAGAAAGAAAATCATTTTAGTTCAAAAAACAACAAAGGAAAAAAACTTGATAACTTAGAAAATTCAATTATAAAATATTGAACACATCTCTTCATACATAAAAGATCTACACCTTACGAAACTCAGATTATCTTTATCATTGATCCCAATTGAACATTCAACACACTTCAAAAACTCTTCAACACAAAAATACAAACTCATATTTATCAAATAAAACCAATGTTGTCATTAAGAAAAAAGGGTATTTAATGCAAAGAACATATTTATCAAATATAAGAAACACACTCATAACAGTCACATAGTTGTGAAATATGACCGAAATCACAAGATAACAACTTTTTAAATTAACAACCAACATAGCCTTAGCACTTATTTTAATAAACAACATAAGATGCCATTGTGTGTCCTCTATATAACAAGAGCCATCTCTTGCCATCATATTTGAGATTTTGGCACGAGAATGAAATTTTCCAACTTTGTCAGCAATGAAGCGAAGGGGAGGCTAATTAAACCTCCTTTATTGCTTCCAATAATAATAAGTACTCTCTGTTGAGAATGTTAATGTCGGTGGTACAATACATCTACGCGATTGGGGATTCTCTTGAACTAATATCAATGATTTTTGGTCTAGACAACATATGGTTTTGCTTCTCAGTGGAAAATTTCACTGTAATCGTTTAGCGGTCTGGCCATCTGTGGTTGAGGTAGTTTTTTTGGCTCTTTTCTTATCAATGGAAAAGGTATCATAAATCTTGAGCTATTAAAGGTCCTCCAAATTGACGTGCTCATGGATGATTCCATCCACTCTGGTAGGTCTACAAAATGTGGGGTAATGGAATTACGAAGGGTCATAAGGTCTCTCTCTGGTTAATTGGAATCCCTCAAGCACGTAATTTTTCATTTTAACCAAAGCACGGGCATGTAGATGGAGTCTCCATTGTGAAAAAATGAAGTCATGGAAATAAAAAATGAAGCCTAAAACATAAGAAAAGATAAATATCAAAGGATTTAGATATGCACTACAATATGATACTTGTTTTTTCTCACAGTTCCCACTCTCTTGTGGTCAGTCCCATAGACACCTTAGGCTTAGTCAAAGAGGACTATATGGAATAAACCACGGTGATGAGAAAGCTCCAACACAAACAAGGAAAGAAGCATTAGCAATTTTCCAAAAGGACCAGGTGCAATGCAAAAACAATCATGGAATAATCCCATAGTGGGCACAAACCTTTCTAAATATCCCTACCTCATCATCCACTTGTATAGCCACAAACTTCACTCTATGTTTGTCAAATGCTTTGCATTGATTTGATGTTTATTACAAGATATGTTTTACATCAACTATCGCAAGATATCAAATGGAAGAAAAACTTGAAATGGAATGAGAAAAAACTTGGGGAAAGCTGCTCCCAAAATTGGACTTGGAGTTGGAAGAACTACTTTTTTTCCCAACGTTCCCAAATCACCAACACCACTTTAAAAATGCTAGATGTAAAACATTCATTAATTGTGGGAGAATATTTAGGCCTTTCATTATGTCCATGAAACAAAAAAATTGGAAAAACAAATAAATATGAGAAATTAAAGAATTATTTATTTATGAACATTTTTTTGATTTATAAGAAATAAGATGATAAAAAACAATATTAAAATAGTGAATAAAATATGGAAACATTAGCTTACTCACAAAAACTTGGAGGTAAGCCAAGATGACTAAAAACCTTAAGTCGAAGTGTGTCAAGCGAGACACGAAATCCATGGTTGCACAATCATTTCCATTAGACAAAGATTGTATACATGACTTATCATACAAGTTTTTAAGGGAAACTTGTGTGATTGTGAAAAAGCAAAGAATATAAGTGGGTGAATTCTTACATAATTCAAAAATTCAAAATTTTGGAAACATAGGTCTTAATTGGGTGTTTGGGTCAAGATGGGAGCCTATCACAACATGCAAATTAACATAGAGTTAAAAGACCGAAAAATAGATCTTCAATTGGGTATTTGGGTTAAGATGGGAGCCTATTGCAACATGCAAACTAACAGAAAATTAAAGGACCCAAAGAACAATTAGAGATACTAACAAAAATTAAAAAAACCCAAAGAACAATTAGAGATTGGATTTGGGGATAGAATCCCTAACATAATTATCAATTTGTATATGGAGTTTTCCTCTATATTTGTACCAAAAAACTATGTCAGTTAAATATAAAGATGAGAGTGGACAAATGCTATTGAATAATAAAATAAAGCTACTCACTATATTCTCAAAAAAAAGTATGTTAACTAACAAACTTAAACAATGAATTAAAATTATTTAAACAATATTTTATATTTTAAGCGGAAAGAAGAAATTATTGATTTTCCATTGGAAATACAATAAAAAATGAAATGCAATAAAACATGAAATGCATAAGTTGAGGAGAAACTTGCAACTTTGGACTCCATTCCTTTTTAGTGGAAGAGTTCTTTCATTCTACTAACTTGACTCTATTTGATGTTTTCGTTATCTAGGGAGAATTCCCTTTATGCAATGTCACATTGGAGGGTAAAATGGATAACATGAGTATAAGAAAGACAAGAATATATCACTGGAATAAATCGTCTTCTCAACATCTTTTGGAAAAATATCAACGAAGTAACCCTAACATCCAAAAGCTCTATAATATTCATGGTCTCTTTGGAGGGTAAAATAGATAACATGAGTGTAAGAAAAGAATATATCACTGTAATAAATAGTCTCATCAATATCCTTTAGAAAAATATCAACTAAATAACCTTAACACCCAAAAGCTCTATAATATGCATAGAGGCGGATTACATTTATAAGCCAAAGCTAAGTTATAAAGATAACAAGCAAGATTTGACAAGGTCAAGTCTTTCCCTTTGTAGATATAACAGAGATTAAATATCTTAATAATAATTTAAAGTTAAGACTTATTCTTTGTTGATATTTGGACAACATCGAGAATACATTCTTCCATATATATATATATATATATA
>CBVK0100393490.1:0-17061 GCA_900067695.1 Picea abies | reverse complement strand
AACGAATGTGAATGGATGAGATGAAGTTGAAAATCCGTGGAATCATCCGATTAGGGGTCAATTATGCAAACCCATTGTCGGACACAAAGAGGCATGCCATTGAGGCGTGCAGGTCCCAAGGTACTAACTGGTTTCTAAGTCTAAGTCCCGGATAATGTGTTGAAGTCGACATGAATAGACTCACCGAAGGAGGGCCTTGATGTATCCCCCATCAATGACATGAAACAGACACATAGATATAATTGGTAGATCAAATGAACATGGACTGACATGGGTATTCAAACAAGATATTTGTGATGGCTGACTCTCAAGGCAGATATTTCCCTTGAACATTGAGGCACAATAGTAGAAACTTGACATGGACCAAAACATGATAATGCAATGGATGTTGTGACTTTCGTCAGGTGACCCAAAGGAGTAAAAGAAACTCAAAGGATTGACTCAGTGCAGAGGTTCAACAAATTAAAATGTGTGCAAAGACAAAGTGTCATGTTCAAGGGAGACTATAAGAGTTACTGGTAGTGTTCTCAAAAACTGTTTGGATTGCTTCCTTCAATTTTTCCCCCATCCAGATAGATGAGTACCTCTTTTTAATTTAATGAGCTTGAGGAGGGTAACACATGCTCGATGTGACTCACCTTCGGTATTTCCCTCTTCCTTTGTTTAACGAACTAGAAGAAGTAAGGGTTTGATCTCATATGATCCCTTCAATGTATTATTGTTTAACGAGTCTAGAGAAGGTAAAATTCATTGTTTTTCATATTTAGAGAGTCTAAAAATGACTTAAAGACGAATCCAATGTTGTCCTTTTTCGTAATTTTAGTCTCGCGAGGCCGAAAAAGAGATAAATTATCACTCGAAAGACACCCATTCAAACCTTTTAATGAGTGGGAAAGGAATCAAGATCACTCGACAATATTTTCATGTTTAGAGAGTCTGAAAAGAGCTCAAAGATGACTCCAAGGGGTTCCCTTTTTGTATATCCATGCGAGTCTGAAAAAGTGATAAAAGTCTACTCGGATACATTCTCATGGTTTTTTGAGCACGATAAAGAACAAAGACTAAGCTCGGTATGCCCCCAGCGTGAAAGCTAGTGGCTTAACTCCAGAATGATCATCAAAGGCTTGAGAGATGACCTCCAAGCTTCAATTCATTCACCGATGTTGAGGTTGTCACCAATTTCTCTACTAGATAGAAAAAAAGGATAAGAGTGGATGAAAAGAAGGTTCAAGAGAGGTGTCTGTTGCATTTTTTAATGAGCTTGACACAGAAAAAGAAATTTGCTCAAGGCTCTGGGTTCAATCCCCAGATTTATGTTTCATTTTTTAATGAGCTTGCTACAGAGAGGAAATCTATGCTCAAAGATTATGTTTCATTTTTTAACGAGCTTTCCACAGAGAGGAAAACTGTGCTCGTGTGCTCTTCTTGATCATGGCTTCCAAGAGAATAACGCTCTAAAAGAACACCATGTCAAGGGACAAAAATTGGTCATGGCTTCCAAGAGATATTCATTGGATGGAAGAAAATCACTCTGGAAGGAACACATGTCGAGAGTCCTGACAGGGGTAAGGAGATTAGGCTCCAATAGCCCTACTGAAGAGATCACCATGACAACTACCGGATCCAAATCATCTGAAGTTGAAGTCATGGGAAATAACACCACATAATTGACATGCGATAGGGGTGATATTGTCATCATATAAGAACCATTCAGGGAGGTAATCCAGTCAGGAGCGATGAAGGAAAGTTGATTAATAGTCACAATTCTTCCATCGTGAGGGAAAGATATTACATCAAAAAGAGTGGAAACAATAGCTTTCATGACATAGAAATAATCCCACCCAAGGAGTAAAGCAAAATCCAAGGGGTCTCGGATTACCATGAAATCAATAAAGACAGTTTTTCCTCCCAAAGTTACAGGAAACTAAGGAAGGGTCCCTAAAGGTTGACTAGTTCTTATGTTAAAAGCTAACAGATTTTGTGTAACCGACGCAATTTGAGGACAACCCAAAGCGTGCCAAGCAACATAGGACAAAATATTAACGGATGCACCTTCATCTATAAGCATTTGAGGAACGTCCCAACCATTGTTCGGTGCCATAGCTAAGGTTGATCGTTTTCCTCGTTGTTTGGACCAGGTTGGTGTTCTTCTCCTTCTCGTTCATTTGCATGATTTAACTTTTGTTTTAAGGCACTAAAAAGTTATGAAAAATGATGCCCTGGGTCAGCCCAAGCACCTAAAAATCTCAACGCTCCCTAAAAGTCATGGGTATGCACTGCATGGCTTGGAAAATTCCCCTATTAACCCATGGATGGCATGCCAATGCTCTGATGTAGTGGCAATGGGGGCGTTGTCTAAAAAACCACAAGCAAAATGCCCAAAAATGGCTCACGCGTGCTCAATATGTGAGGAGGATGTTTTGAGTTTTTGAACATTTAAATGGATAATGTAAGGGTGTATCAATGTCCTGATGTTCATATGAGAAGGGCATTGTTCTTTTGTAAAAACAAACAATCATTTTTTTTAAATTTTAAAATTTCCAAAAATTCGTTGAAATCATGATTTAATGAATTTTGTTGTTAATTGCAGGTGACTTTGGCAACATGCTTGAGTGGAAAGAAATATAACACGAGCTCGATGATGTGGCCGCTCTGCAAATTTCCTGATCAAGAGCCGCGTTGAGGAGTTGTGTTCTCCTCAAATATTTCAAAATGCAAAAGATGAAGAAGGAGATTCATCTTCTCGAATACATGATCGGGTTGTGGAACATTGCAGAGCAAGGATTATAGATAGGGATGTAGCTTCTGACCATCGAGATGGAGGATGTATATTTCATAACCAGTCTTTCGAAGAGAGGGGTTACTATAGCTTTATCTGTGTAGAGGGCACTTCTTGCACCTGTGGATGAGTATCTGGCAAACCATTGTGTCCTGGGAGCGAGGCTAGTTGGAGGCAGGATTGCAATCAAAGATATCATAGACTTACCTCTTTGATCCATATTGTTTTCCATCACAAGCATAGTAGGAAGTACCAGTGCACACCTAGTCTCAAGATCACATGTGGCTTATGGTTTACAGTGTTTAGAGCCAACACTGTTCAATTGGAGTGCAGGGTTCCTTCAAAATGTGAAGGAACAAATCACAAGATGCAAAGAAGGACAACATAAGCAATTTGGGTATGGTTCATTCTTAGTTTTGTTCTTTTTAGAATGCATTCCCCAGATTTAACCTCAAATTACATTGGCAGTGCGACTGGTGGGAGAACCATGTATGGAACGGTGGACAATCTTGTCCCCGAGACTAGGCTCAGATTCATAGTTTAGATTTACCGGGGACTTCTTCGCTTGGCTGAGATGCTAATTGATTATGATAGAATATTTTCCATATGCCGGAGTGGATTTTTGGGGAAGCATGGACTTGGTCCTTCCAGCAGGAGAGGATTGGGATGCATCAGGTGAGAAACCAAAAATAATCTTAACAAGTGTTTTTTATTTTATTTTTAAAAACGTTATATTATATATATTTTTTAATTTTTTTTTGGGGGGGGGTACATAGAAGAGTCTTTAACAGACGTATCATTTCATTGTGCAGATAGAGGAGTAGTATGTTCAGAAGATATGCCATCATTGGGGCATCATGGAGATTCTCAGATTGTAGCTGATCATGGGGTAGCAGTAGGAGAAATCCATGAGGTTGAAAGAAACCTCCAAGGCCTCACGATAGGTATCCCTCCTCTCAAAAGGTGATAAATACCGCTACATCTATAGAGACACACTATGGGGGTGTCTGAGAGTCTTAAATATCTACTGAGGTGAATAGCCCGTGTAGTGATATATTATTCATAGCATAATGTGACGTAGGGAGATTAGGATCTTCTTGATGATTGTATATTCTGTAGGACGATGTTTATGGGTGTGAGGACCCACATTTTTCCTATGTACCATTTTTTATGTAATCAAACATTTTCAGACACGTCGTATATATATACATTTCTGAGTTTTTATAGTGCCAAAAGATTTTCAAATGATGTTTTTATGTGATGTGTTTTAATTTACATGATGATATGTGATGTGATTCATTTCCTTTATGAAATCTTATCTATGTGTGAGATACCTATCCATAATGTAATTTGCTAGCGAATCTGAAATGGTATTAAGTTCTCTTGGTATGTGTCGATATTTGATAAAATCAAACATCCATTGAATACAGTGAACTTGTAGATGGATACATAGTAGGATAGGTTTGAGAATAGCATAGATACGATTGAGTTGACATACCACGAGTTGAGAGTCCATATTGACAATTATGTGAGAAATGCCTAGGGAGGATTCTTCGATTAAAAGTCCAATGACAACATGACATTCTGCCATAAGTTGTCGATCCTAAGAAAATACCTCCTGAACTAACCAACTCATTAGAGTGGTAAATGACCCAAGCTGTGGAAGCAATGTTTTGGGTGTGTCGACTAGCACCATCCGCAAACCCGACAAATATAGGAAAGGAAGATGTCATATGCACATGAAAAACAAAAGGCATAGTATAAGTGGCTAAAGAAAAAACTCGAGTATGCAAGAGAAAAGACACACCAAAAATAAAAATACAATAGTGTACAAAGCATGTATGCTAGGTGTCCTAGGCATAGTACTTTTTCAGGTAAAACCCTTTTCGAGGCTCGCCCAGGGAAACTCTATCGTAATCGACTAGTTCGTAGGCGCCTCTATGTAGAACACGTTTCACGATGTAGGGACCGTGCCATAGAGGTTCTAACTTCCCTGTCTCTAACTTATCATGAGCCTGGTCATAAATGAGGACTAGGCCTCCTTCTGCAAAAGTGTGAGGATGGATGGATTTGTTGTATTGATGTTTGATTCACTTTTGATACATCTCATTAACGAGAGAAACATCACAATGTGTTTCATCCAGTCTAGTCAAGTTTAGGAAATGTTATTCTTCAGTAGAAGTGTGGGGAGGAAGTTCTACTTTAAGTTTTAGCAAAGGAATTTCGCACTCGATTGGTAAGATAACCTCAATTCCATATACTAACTGGAAGGGAGTGAATCTAGTAGCAGTTTTTACTGAGGTCTGATAAGCCCAAAGAGTAGAAAAATTTGTAAATGCCAAGATGTCTTGTTTGTCCCTACCATTTGTTGGATCATCATTTTGAAGACCTTGTTGATATCTTCAACTTGTCCATTAGCTTGAGGGTAGTAGGGATATGAGTTCTCATGGAGAAAACCCAACTTGGTATGCAAGTCATTCATCATCTGGTTTTGAAAATGGGAACCATGATCAGTGACAATGGCATGTGGAACACCAAAATGAGTGATGATGTGATTAAAAAAGAAAAGTGTTGCAATATGATCTCGTTCGAAAAGGTAGGCATAGCCTCAGCCCATTTTGTAAAGTAATCAACAACGATGATTATATAACCGTGCCCCCCGGTTGAGGTAGGCTTACACTGCATGAAATCAATGCCCCATTTGGAAAAGGGGCCGATGGAAATAACAGGATGCAGCGGAGGAGGGTGGGTGAATGCCTTGTTTTGAAAAACTTGGTAGGGTGGGCACTTTTTGACGACCTCCATACAATCATTGAAGATGGAGAGCCAAAAGTATCCGGGACATAAAAAAAATTGGGCAGTAGCCATCCAAGAAAGGTGATCGTCACAGGCTCCAAGGTGACAGTCACTGAGGATGCGTTCAGCCTCTTCATGAGTGAGACATCGTCGTAGGATGGTATCAATGCCATGGTGATATAAAGTGTTGTCGATAATAAGATAACGATGAGAGTGGTGGAGAATACAGCGACATTCTTTGCGAGAGATATCAGGCTGAAAACATTGTGTCTGGAGATAGAGAATGATGTCTCCATACCAGGGATTAGAAATGCTAATGAGGAATAGAGATTCATCAGGAAGAGAATCTCTAGGCTCAGTTTCTTCATCAGCATGGGGAAAATAGAAAATGAGTTCTATGAACACTAGGGACGTTTTAGATTTGGACTTGGCAAATTCAAGATCGAATTCTTGAAGGATTAAGATCCATTTAGAGCATTTTCCCCCAAGCACCTGACGTGTCAGGATGTGATACATGGGGTTTGAATCTGCGATAACCATGGTGGTGCATAGCATAATGTAGTGAAGAAATCTCTGGACAACGATGACGGCTACCAGATCCAACTTCTCAATATGTGAGTAGCGAAGTTCGGGTCCAGATAGACTTTTACTCATGTAATAGATCACATGTTCTTCACCGGAAGAGTCCTCTTGAACTAACACCATGGAAATAGTGGAAGTAGAGGCAGCTAAGTAAAGGATATAATCCTTTGTATAGTCTGGAGGATGTAAAAAAGGAGCGTTAGTCAGTGTGTGCTTGAGAGCATCGAACGATTGTTGAGCAGTGTCCTCCCAGATGAAAGGGGCGTCTTTCTGCAACAATCACATGAAGCCTTTAGTGATATTAGCGTAGTTACAAATAAATCAACAAAGAAATTTTGTTTTCCCCTGCAAACTTTGGAGTTTTTGTAGGTTGTTAGTTGGGGGTAAAGATATAATAGCTCGAATCTTTAAGGGATCCACCTGAATCCTGTCCTTGGTGACAACAAAGCCAAGAAGTCAGCCAGATTCGATAGAGAAAATACACTTATGTGGGTTCAAACGAATGCGATAGAATCGACATCGAATAAATATAGCCCGTAGATGACCGAGATGGTTGGATAGACTAGATGAGTGGTAGGGTAATTCATCGAGGTAAGGTTCTGAAATATGTTCGATATCATGGAAAGCATAGGACATGGCTCGCTGGAACATAGCCCCAACATTTTTAAGGCCAAATGGTAGCTTCTGATATGCGAAATTTCCCCATGGGAAGATGAAGGTTGTCTTATGTTGATCAGCTGGTAAGATGTCAATCTGGTTATACCCTGAGAAACCCTCCATAAAACAGAAAATTACGCTACCAACGCAATTATCAATAATCTAGTCGATAAAGGGTGCTGGGTAGTAACCAGGTTGTCTTATGTTGATCATCCTTGTTAAGATCCATATAATCAACACATAAATGAATGGTCCCTTGTTTCTTAGTAACCAGAATGATATTGGAAACCCATTCTGTCAAGGGGACAAGATAAATGAAGCCAAATTTCAATAATTTTTCAACCTCTGCCTTATTAGCCGTGGTCTTTTTAGGGTGGAATGGGTGGAGTTTCTGTCGAATAGGTTTGACACCAGAGTAGGTTTTAATCTCATGTACAATGATCGACGGATCGATCCCGGGCATCTCTTCATAGCTCCAAGCGAATACATCACGAAATTCTTTAAATAAAGCGGTATAAGAGACCACTTCCTCAGGTGAGAAATTAGCTCTAAGGTTAATGTTTTCCACGACACATTCCTTGATTGAAATATCAATAAAGATCATAGATGATATGTTTCCCAAATTCCCCTCAGAAAGAGTATCTTGTGTGAGGATGGGAGATTGCAAAAATTGACAACATCAAGAGGGAAGACAGAGTGTATGTCTTCTCGAATTTCTTCGAGAGGTGGAAGAAAAGAGGACCAATGATGGCTATCATCCCAAGGTACATCGTCGAGGCTAATAATTTCCATTATGGATTCATCTGAAGGAAAAATTTGAGAAATGTAGTCGATTGTAGATGACAAGGAATTTAACCATGATTGTATCGAATAAGTGTCGAGTGCCAAGAGATGTTGGTCATACGAAAAGGGAGAGGTAAATTGGATGGAAATGTATGAAGTTTCGGCTGGAATAAGTGGCCTGGTGTTACCTAGTGCATCGAATTCCAAGGGATTGGGTACAATCCAAGGGTCAGATGATTCCAAGGATTGATAAACCATAGTCGAAATCATATTGATCGTGGAAATATGATGTGCAGTGGGTGGAAGTGGTGTAGGGAAGGTACCCATGAGGCTAGAATCTTTCAACAAGCCAAGACCAATGCTTTCATACATGATTTTGTGATCTCCCAAGAATGGAATATTGTTGGTAGCAGGAGCGCGAGCGTCAGGTGTGTAGAAATCCAACTGATCGATGGTGACAATTTTTCCTTGATGAGGAAATTGCACACATCGAAAAACTGAGGAAGCGACATCGGTCATAGCATAGAACCAACTTCTTCTGAGCAACAAATTGTAATTGAGGGGAGCATCGACCACCTCGACATCAACAAAGATAGTTTTTCCACCTAATTGGACGGACAGGGACTGCAATAGTCTGTGCGAATGAAAACCTCTCCCATCGAACGCACGTAACATCGTTGGGGATTTATTAAGTGTGGGTGATTTCAAGATTTTCCAACAGGATAGAGACATGACACAAGTTGAGGCTCCCTCATCCAAACTAGTCCGGTGGATTTTTTTATTGTGGACAACAACACCAACTTGGAAAGCAAGTTGGTGAGAGAGTTGAGATGAAAATTATCCAAGTTAAACATGATATTGTTATATGACTCGGGATCAAAAGAACCAATAGAATACAAGAGTGTTCTAGGTTGACTGGGACAATGTTGTAGAACTTATAATGCAGACATAGCACATGGTGCCTGAGCCATATCTTCAACAATGTTGTAGTGTTAGGTGGCATGTGAGCTAGGATTAAAGGTAGATTTTCAGATAGTTCTCTTAGGAGGGTGTAATATAGATTTGAACATAGGTTTCGCGATATGGAGTGGTCCAGACAGAGGACTAACACAGGATGGTGATGGATCCTGAGGAGAACCGTTAGTGATCTTCTCTTTATCTTGTTTAACTAGTGTTTTGTAGGTCATTGAGCGAGTGGTTAAATCAATCTCGTTGAAGAGATAGATGTGGGCACTTGTCGAGGCTTCATCATGAAGAGTGTGGCTGGAATTTCCCCCTAGAGAGGGGGTTTGAGCAACCATGGATTGTTGTTGAGGAAAAGGCTGAGTAAGCACGACAGGTTGTGAATTTCATTTAAAGAGTTTGGCCACTTCATCCCGATGTGGATAGTCTCAAGTGTAGTGATCGTCAACATAGATAAGACATGGGAAATTCGGTTTCTGCTATGGTTTCTTTTCATTAGAAGGTGGTGGGTTTTGAGATTTTGGTTGTTCATTATTATGTTTTTATTCTTTGTCTTTTTATTACCTCTAGTTTGTTGTGAGGATGTAGACTGAACTGCATTTACCTCGGAGACTTTGGTATGAGAAGAGGTAGAGGGTTTGGTCAAAATAGGAGTGGACGTGGAAGTATTTTGAGGTACTTCTCCAGTTGACTGGGATGTAGATTGATCTTTGACGGAAAAAATAACGCCATCCGCATGTAATGAGGATGAAGGTTTGGATGGATTAGTAGTGGCATGGGTAGCATTTTGGATTAACTCATACAAAGTACTAGACTGTGAGTATACCAGATATAAGTCTTGTGCCCTGGAAATGGATTCCTCTTCGGTGACTATGCTACCCATAGCGACGTCTCGAGCGATCAGGGGTAAAAGTGATTTTGTGAACCATTCCGCCAATCATTGGTCAGGAATGATTTCTTTGATCAACTTTCTTCGTTATCTCCATTCTTGAATGTGATCAGATATGTGCATGGAATTGGTTTGACGAAGGGAGGTCAAGAGTTCAATACCCATCTCATATCAAATGGGTAGTTGAAAATGAGGAAGGACATGGCAAGGGAATTGAAATCTTGAAAAGAACCATGTGGTAGTTCAATATACCACTTGGATGTCGAACCCATAAGAGTTCATTGGAAAATATGCAAACTTCTAGAGTCATCCATTAAGGAGTTTGATGATTACCATAAATTGAAAGTCATTACATGATTATTGGGGTCTTTGCCAGATTTTCCATCAAATTTTGGAATATCAGAAGGGAGTTTAGCTAGAATTACTGGCCAGAAAGGATAATGACATATATGATCATTGGTCAATCGAGACAAGTCTGGGAGATCCATAGTAGCAAGGAATGGTAGCTGTCAATTGACCTGAGGGTGATACTAGTGTGGCATAGGAACACCAGTAGGACCATAAACTGGATTAGGTGGATAATTGTAACCAATAGGTCCTCCTACATACGGTTGTTGCTGACCAAGGTAGAGAGGATTTGAAGAGGTTTGAGAAACATTTGGGAGAGGAGGATAACCTGATGTATTTTGAGGATTATAATTCGGTTGATGAGTTTGTCCATAAGGTGTTGTCCATAAGGTGGATAGACATTTTGTCCATAAGGAGGATAAGGTTGTTGTTGTCCTTGAGAATATTGCCCCCAAGGGAATAGTGGATTTCTCGGAAAAGGAGTGTGCCAAGGATTGGGTGTTGCAGATGCATTCTGTCCAGAAGGTTGATGATGGGCTCCAGATTGAGGTTTCCCCCCCAGCATGAGGTTGTCCCCCAAACAGAGGTTTCCCCCCAAAAGAAGGTTTCCCTCCAACTAGAGGTTGTCCCCTAGACGGAGGTTGCCCTCCAAATGGAGGTTTCCCCCCAAATGGAGGTTTCCCTCCAAATAGAGGTTTCCCCCCAAATGAAGGTTTCCCCCTAGATGGAGGTTGAGTTCCTAGAATTTGGAAACCATACGTAAGCGATTGACCAGTTCCGCTTAATGGATTAGAGCCACCAAGATCGGTCCCTACGGTTTGTCGTGCAGGTATAGAACTTCCGGGTATAACTTGGGTAGTGTTGACAACAGAAGGATTGAGTGCTCTGCACCCAAGGGGAAGTGACGAGGAAGGTCGAGATGATAGTGGTGTACCGATGGGAGCTTGGCTAACCACCACATTACCAGTGGGTATAGTCGCAACGTGAGGGACCATGGTAGAATGGGCCATCTGGAGAGAAATGGTGTAACTTGGACCAATAGACTGCATATCCAGACCAATAGACGATGTGATAGAACTAATGGTTGTACCAGTAAAGTGATCTAAAGGTACGGTATAGGTAATAGATGTTTTGGATAATTGGGATATGACAAGCATATCAACACCTATTCCCAGTCTGTAATGATCTCGCACCGTACGAGGTGGGATTCAAACTATATCAGAAGTCCAAAGGGGGTTTCTGACCAGAGGATTTGAAGAAGGTGTTATCAGACAAATCGGTAGGTGCGGAAACTAACAGATCTCCCTAGATCTAGAACAAAATAGGACAGGACATGACTCTTTCCCTAAGTTGTAGTCATTGAATCTACTAAAGAGAAGGAATACGTGACATACCTTGATATCGCTTCCTTAGGTCTTTGTTGTTCCTGCTTCGCTTTGGTTCTCTTGTGACATCAATTCTAAGACAACAAAAACCAACCAAAGTGGAGATAGCAAAGTATATTCAATGTCAACTTATGCATATGATCAAGGAGTTATGCTATAAAATAAGAGTAATTTTATGGGAAAGGAACATGTCGTTGTATTGTATTAAATGAAAGTAGAAGATACAACCTAATTTCCTTGATGTCGCAAGCTTCCTTTTAGTGACCCTTGGTTCCAACACACACACTTGCTCTGTACTAGCATGAAGAAATTCCAATTCCTCTTGATATACCAAATAGAGTCTTCAAGCTTCTATCCAAGTAGGGTTCTTCAGATAATTCTTTCACCAATTCTTCATTCAATATTGCTTAACCTTTTCCATTAGAAACCTTTCAATATATAGGAGAATGAGAAATGGTTACATGGATGAGGATGATCCCACCAAATCTGAGAAGTTAGTAGAATGACAACCATACGAATGCCAACTCATTTTCTAGAAGATCCCCTTCTAGAACCTTCATGACCTCTTCTTCTTTCCAATCTTAAAAAAAGGTTTGCACCCTATATATGGAGAAGACTGTGATAATTTTTCACCCTAAGTGTGGGTGGCCTGCAAAAATGAAGGATTCTCACACCCTATACCATAGGCAACCTATGAACTCATCTCAAAAATATGTTTTTGGTAGAAGACAGGAGCTAGTTTTCTAAAGAAAAAAGTCCTTGTTGGGAGCTTGAATACATCACTGTTGAGACACCACCAGAGTGACCAAAATCATGTGTAACAGAATTCCCTCCAAAGTAAGAGGTCAGAATCTGTGACAGTCGAAATACTTTGTAAACTGCGTGTGTGTGTCAGAAACTAGGAGCGCACCTAATCGGAAACCTGCAACAACCAAGCATCTGCAGAATATAATACCAGTTCTGAGGTAGGCATTCCCATACTCAGATCACAAATGAATAAAATCATAAATGTAGGTCATGGCCACCAATCATACACCATGGATCCATGTTGTCAAAATGCTGCATAGCCACCAGGAATACACTATGGATCTACGCGAGAAGACTTAAATTAAGACGACATAGCCACATGACATACAAAGTGGATCTATGTGCCGATACAAATCATTACTCCATAGAAGCCTGGATCAAAAAGATGAGACCCAGGGTCTTCAATCCCGTCACTCAAAAGTACGAATCTAGCCATGTGATTACATGTATTGAAGTCGAACATGGCAGAAACCACTTGATTACCGATCGTTGATGAAAATCGTTAACAAGTGTGAGGGAAACCACCATTGATGTCAATGACTCCCAAGGTACCAAAGTACAATCCAAATGAATGAGAATGAATGAGATGAAGTCGAGCACCCAGTGGAATCTCTTGATCAAGGATCAATGATGTGAAACCCTTGTCGAAAGTGAAGATACCTAACATTAAGGCATGCAAGCTCTAAGGTACTAAATAATTTCTAAGTCTTGTTTCTGGATAATGAGTTGGAGTCGACGGAACAAGACTTGTCACAGGAGGGCCTTGATGTATCCCCCATCAATGACATGAAATAAGTAATAGATTTTGAGGGTGAAACAGAGTATGAATACAGGTTGAAATGGACACAGGGAAGGCCGACATAGTAAGAATGGACAACTGTAGATGGATGACTCAATAGAGGGCTCATGTGAACTTCTCTTGAAGATATAAATGACATGACCAAGGACTTGGCAGCACTGACTGAAAGATGACCCAAGATGCAACCTTGTAGCAAGTCGAACAAGGGACAAATGGATTTCCCAACTTAGATTAAAATGACAAATAGGGGGTGTCATGTTCAAGAGCGACACTTACTGCCATAAATATGAATAGGAAAACACATCCTTTCCCAAAATTTCCCCCACCATTTCTGGCGAGTACCTCTTTATTTTTACGCAAGCTTGAGGAGGATAAAATATTCTTGTTGATGTAATCTCATCCTTCAGACGAGTCCCTTGGAGTATGTTTAACGGACCCTAGGAAGGAGTGGTTCGGTCCCATTACTAGTCTGTCGATGTTTGTTTAACGAGTCCAAGGATAGAAAACTCAGGATTTTTTCATGTTTTGAGAGTCTGAAAAACACTTAAAGAGAACTCTCCCAGTTTTTGAGAGTCTGAAAAACACTTAAAGAGAACTCTCCCAGTTCCTTTTTCATAAATAAATCTGACGAGACCAAAAACGTGATAAAATATCATTCGTCAATCATTTTCTTCAGACACTTTAACAAGCGTGAAGAGAATAAGATCGCTCGACAATCTTTTCATTTTTACAGAGCGTGAAAAGAGATTAAAGGATACTCCTCTAGGGTTTTTTTTTTCATGTTACCATATGAGGATGAAAAGACGAGAAAAAGTATACCCAGTTACGTTATCATATATTTTCGAGCGCGAGAATGAATGAAGACTGAGCTCGAGGTTTTTCTAAAAACCCTAAAAAGTAGTCGTACATGCAACAAAAAGGAAAAAACACTCGTACTCCTTCGTTTGGACATCAAAGTTGCTACATCTGCAAAACCCACACTCATAGGACTATTAGGGCATTAGTTTTTGTAGACAAAATAATATAAAAAATCAACAAAAATGGTAAAAAGTGAATAAATATGGGTAAAAAGAGCTTTTACCATTTCATTGTGATTTTGCCAAAATAATTGCCCAATACACCTCATTTTCCCCCAAATTTGTTTTCTCGATTGCAGAAGGCACAAGTGACCATTTGGTGAACCGTCTCTACCAATGAGGTAAGCTCTTAATCTCTCACCTTTTCCATGGTTTATTTTTAGTTTTCATTGGCAATTTTTAGGGTTTTAGGTCCATTTTAGGGCCATAACTTGCGCTCGAGCATTCTCGCAGGATGGCCATGTGGGACCTGCGAGAATATAGGATTCTTGTAGGCGACCTTAAGGGAACCTACGAGAATCTCACACTGTGCTAAAGGGGTACCTGCGAGGGTTGAAAAATGAAATTAAAAATTGTCCATTGCTTAATAAAAATTATGCCAAGGTTTGAAATAAGTTGTTGACCCTTCTCTTATGGCTCTTGTGTAGGTATTTGACCATCACAATGCTAGAGTGGAGAGAAAGAGAACATGAGGAGGAGGATATCATTGTCAGGAATGACCTGGGTACCTTCACTGACCTTCGAGACTGTGGGCTCTTGAAATTATTTAGGATTCTGGGCATGAGGACCCAACTTAGATTGTTGGAATACCTGGTTCATATGTGGGACGTGGACCAATAGTTGTTTCACGTGGGAGTCCACACATTGACCCTAGATATCGAAGATATCTATTTTCTAACAGGGTTATCATGGCATGGGTACCATGCTAGCTTGACTGGTGGTTGTGGCGACAGACTCCCTATGAGTGAGTATTGTTGTTGGTACTGTGTTCCTGAGGCAGAAAGAAGCAAGGGCAAGGCTGTTATTTGGGGAGTTCAAGACTTGACCCTGCGAACCATTTTGTTCACTATATCACGCACAGTTGGGAGTATGGCTCCACACATGTCTCTCCAGAGCTACTTCCAATACGCCATAGAGTGAAAAGAGCCATGAGTCTTCAACTGGTCGGATGCAGTTCTCCGTAGTATGAAGAGGCAATTGACGAAGTGCAGGAGGGGAAACTTGAAGAAATTTGGGTACGGATCACTTTTGGTGTCCTTCTTCCTTGAGAGGGTTCCATTGCTGAGACTATAGGTTGATTGGGGTTTACCGACCCCACAGGATCCGAGGATGCTGAGGTGGTGCAACCTTATGGCTCGACATGTAGCAGGGCCCATCATCAAGTACAATGATTCTTTTTTCGACTGGTTGCAACCCTAGATGTTGATGATTGATGACTACGCATATGCTAGTTTGGATTTCCGAGGTGATCCAGATTTGACCTTTCCTGAGGATTCTCAGTGGGGTGATTTAGGTAAGAAGCACACATTTTTTTCCTTTTAAATGTTTTTGCAATTTTTATCATGTGAAATGTTTTTGTGTTTATCCAAGAACTAACCAAAAAATCTTTTTTTGATGGCACAGATGTGGGGCCATATCGACCTTCGAGAACGTCTCCTATTCAGTGGTGAGGAGAAGTAGCTCCAGTGGAGAGATGGGATGACGAAGACTACAAGGCAGTGGAGCAAAACTTGGAGGTGTTGATTGCTGACATCCCAGATATGGCTATTGGGGAGATCCCTAGACGTTACCAGCGCCATACTGTGGGGGTGTCTGATTCTATCAGTCGACTGCTTCGTAGGGTGGCCTGATCAGTCATGTGTTATCATGAGTGTCATCCATGATGTTATTTTTTAGAAGCCATGGGCTTCGTATTTTTGAGATTTTGGTCCTTGGACATAAACTTTTTGTAAAAACTTTTGATCGTTATATACATGTATATGACTTCTACCAGCTTATCTTGTGTTGTGTTATAAATGTAATGTGTGATTGGTTTATAAATGGCCCAAATCCTATCTAACACATAGTTATCTAATGCATCATTCAATCTATTTAGACATCTAGGAATGTGTTGATACTCAATATAATCAAAATAACATTCCAAGAGGCGAATTCGTAAATATACCTGTAATAAAGTAGGACTTCGAATAACATAGACATTACTTAGCTGCAGTACTACTAGATGCGAATCGAGTCATATAAGCAAGTGGCAGATGCCAAGTGAAATAACATCAATCAACAATTCGACAATGGCACTATATTCTACAATATTGTTGGTCACACGACCCAGGCACACACCTCGCAGACTTATGAGTTCGTTTGTAGGTGCGTAAATTTCCCATGCAACAGAAGCAAGATTTTGAGTACTATGGCTAGCTCCATTGGCGAATCCAATGTGGGGTAGCGAAGACTTTGACATTTGGAAACCAAGCACAACGTAACATAAGCGGTCGAGGGTAGAGACCAAATAACAAAAAAGAATACTACAGTAACACACAAAGAGTATGATACAATAAAATACAAGCACTCATGCACATGTGATCTTAGGCATAGTACTTCTTTCAATACAACCCATTTTTGGGTTCACTTAAGGGGATACCATCGTATTCTACTAGATCATAAGTACCTTTCTCCAAAACTCATCTGACGATATAAGGACCTCACCACATAGCTTCAAATTTTCCATCTCCTAGCATATCTCGATCTTGTTCATACAGAAGAACCAGATCACCTTCAAAGAAAACGCGTGGCCTGACATGTTTGTCATATTGGGATTTGACGCATTTCTTCTGGGCTTCTATAACCAAAGTGGAATTGTGTTGGGTTTCGTCTAATTGCATAAGATACAACAGGTGTTCTTCTTCGGCATAAATGTTTGGGAGAAGTTTGACGGCTAGTTTCAGGGAGTGTATCTCACATTCAATTGGCAAGATGGCTTCAATACCATAAACTAACTGGAATGGTGTAAACCTGGTAGCAGACTTAACAGATGTCCGGTAAGCCCACAACGCTAAAAAAAACATCGTGTGCCAACTTGTTTTGTGAATCCCTATCATTCATCGAAGCATGGTAATGAGGACCTTGTTTATTGCTTCAACTTGGTTGTTGGCTTGTGGGTAATAGGGTGTTGATATTTCATGGTGAAGACCCAATTTCTCAGTGAATTCGGACATCATGAAGTTTCTAAAATGGCTACAGTGATCAATAACGATAGCTTGAGGAACACAAAAATGAGCTATGATGTGATTGAAAATGAATAGTGTTGCAGTCTTTCTAGTATTGTCAAATTTTTGCATCGCCTCAGCCCATTTCGTAAAATAATCTACAGCTACAATAATGTATCCATGCCCTCCGATCGAGTGAGGGTGACATGTCAT
>CBVK0100393484.1:0-13303 GCA_900067695.1 Picea abies | reverse complement strand
CATTTCTAGGTCTTTGACCAGCCATCCAGTTGAATCCAGTCCAGATTTGAGTGTCAAATCAACTTGGAAGTTGAACCAGAAGTGGGTGGGAGGCCGACCACTCCCATAAATGCGTTGTTTCTCAGGTGCACGGCTTTTTGCAACAACAGTCGCACATCGTGCGCATGTCTGTGAATCTTGTGTTTTTGTTTCACGCATGTGCACGCGCGCCCAGTGTCTTCATAGCGCCCTTCAATTTTTTCACTGTTTGTATAGCTTTTGACCCTTTTATGAATGCTTTTGTGTTAATTCAGGTCCATGGATGACTTCATAACTATTTGACGATGCTAAATTCTTGTAACCATTTGCAAACAAAATTTCAGTGATAACAAATATTATAACATTTTACCAAGATTTTTAGTAATTTATACAATACTATAATTTATCATGAGTTCGACCGAATGCTTCCTCATTCCATGTTTGTTTATAAATAGAATAAATTACAATAGTGAATAATTTTTGAATTTTTTTTTTGCCTCCACTTGTCAAACAAATGAAATAGCTAATTTCTTAAAATTATATTGGAGAAGTTGCACAACGTATATAGATCATAGTTTTTTGTAACCATACCTCTTAGTCTCAGGCATACACATTGTATTTGATGTAGCACATTACACCTCAACTTTTTCAGACCTGGCGCACAAGGCTCCAACCTTCTACCCAATTAATGTGTTCTTGTTTCAATGCAACAATACAGAGAATACAATGGACATGAAAACAAGTTGCTACCTAGGAACACATGAAAAAAAAGATGGAGCAAACAATTATTTAATTCAAGATAGCAGAACAAAAAATAGAATTGACATGAAGACAAGTTAATGTAAAGGAACATATGGAGTATCCAAGAAGAAAAAAAATAGAGTTGCAAACCAGTGCAACAAATATAGACAGAGTAAATGAAAAACTATTGGATATGGAACACGGGTAGAAATATGCACATTTTCATGGATTATTCTACATTTTTGGTTAGGATTTCTTTGCGATGTCTATTTTTCCTATTTGTTTCTATGAAAAAAACACAAAACAAAACGGAGATGAACATAATTTGACATGTAAAGAAAAAAGAAAGTACTATGCACATAGACTAAGGAAAATAGAATAAAAGGAATCGAGTAACAAATAGTGTTAGAAGAATGTACCTTTTTTTTGCATTTATCCAAGTTTGTGTGTGTGTGTGTGTGTGTGTGTGTGTGTGTGTGTGTGCGTGTGTGTGTGTGTATATATTTAAAAAAAAAATTGTGACTGAAATCAATTACAAACCAAGGAAAACTAAGAAGTTGGATATCTCGATTTTCTGCAACAAGATAGACAGATATGCTTTGAAGCATAGAAATATGATTCTGAAATATTCTTGATGTATATTTCATAATTCAAGTGCAATACCAACTATATGGTGACTATACCAGTATGTGTACAAACCAAGGAAAAACTAAGAAGTTGGATAATTTGGTTTTCTGCAACAAGCTAAACAGATATGCTTTGAAACATAGAAATATGAATTTGCAATACGTTTGATGTATATCTCATAATTCAAGTGCAATACCAATTGTATCGTGATCAGACCAGTATGTGTCTAATATAAAGATGTTGTATCTAGATATGGGCACATTCGACCATACATGGTCAATAAGCACATTTTGTACATGGCTTGTGTTGTTCAAAAGAAATCGGAGACTGTATTTGCACATGTAGTTTTCCAATTCTTTTGTCCTTGCATTATTTTGTAGCATGTCAATATTGAAGTCTCCTACAATCACAATGGTTTCATTCAGATGCAAATGGTCTAATGAATTGGAAAGAGAATTTAGTATGTTGGAGAGTGTTGCATGGGGAGTAGCATGTAGATTCAGTATTGCAATTTTTGTTCCATGGAAAAATATTTTTTCAAGCACCATCTCGACATTCTTTTCTTTGAAATGTATATGTTCCAAAATTGTTACATGTTTTTTCACCAATATCCTCACACCATGTGTAATGTAACTTGATATGCAATTGTGATTTAGAAATTGTTCATTTTGCATGCATATTTCCATGTATGTTTCCTGCAAGCACAAAATATCAGATTGCATTGTGTCATAGTCATTGAGTATATCATCCATGTGTGCATGTAAGTTGTGTGTGTTAAGCGAGAGAATTGATACAGATGAGGTTGTTTGTATGAATTGGTAATCATATTGCAGATGCCATTTTGTGATAGTCCTGAGGCGTTTCATTTCAATATCAACTTTCTATTTGACTTTGAAATTATCTTTTGTAAGAGGACTTAGTAAATACAAGGAGTCTATGCTTCTGACACAGGATAGTGTTGTGTATACAAGTCCATGTATTTGAATTCCAGCAGGTTGAAATGCAACACTATCAAGTGTTAGTCCTTGCGATCTATGGACTGTACGTGCACATGAAAGCTTAATTGGAAACTGTTTTCGAATCTTCAGTCGACCTGTTTTCGCTGATGTCTATACTGGCTTTGATATTCGCAAGATAGATGTACAATCGCTTGCAGTGTTTGAATTATATAGATAAGACAACTTTCTTGTTTGTCGCTTGCCTATATGCGGTTCATGGAACTTAATCCAAAGGACATCAAGTTTTTATGTTTTGGTATAGCCTTTGATAATTCCATCTACACCATTGACCAAGCCATCCTATGAATCATAGTTGCAAGCATATATTTCAACCAACATTTCTAATTTTAGGACAAGGTGCAAAGGTAAAGTGGTTGTATGTTCATGACGTGGCACATTTCTATGGTTGTCTTCTTCCAAGTCAATTGAATTAATGATGATATCATTGCCAGGCATGAGCGATAGAGTGTACCTATTATCCATAGCAGCATCCTTATTTGTGTAGAACAGGTAAGGGAAGGTTGGTTCTATTGGTGCAGGTCGCAAGCACCTCGAATTGACATATGTTAAGTCATCATGTGTTTGGTTGATTGTCTGCATTCTATTCAGAATTGCAATAAATGTTTCATCTATTTGGTGCATAGTAGTATGCATTTCAAAGCATTTAATATTGTCCCTCCATAAGTCATGTGTCACTGTTTGCATGTTAATCGTAGGTTGTTCAAATATTAAAGAATCTTGAATGGGTTGTGCCTAGTAAAGATCCTCACAGAATATCATGTCAATGTTTCCAAAGTATTTCGTGTGCACATGTTTTATGCTTCTTATTCGGTTGTCAATGGAATACAAGAAGCGAATTTCAATCAAAGATGCCTCATCTATAAAGACAATTTGTAGATCGTCATAAAGCTTAGACAAGGTATCTAACATTTCTTTGCTAAGTGGAAGAAATTGTGACTTGTTAAAAGGCATAAAAAATGCAGAGTGGATTGTTGTTCCACCTGCATTATATGCAACTTTTCCTATGTATGCAACTATTAGGCACTTTGGTTTCATAGGATCAGAGGAATTGTTTGAATCATAGATTCATATAATCATTTGGAACATTGCTTTCACTGTGAATGTCTTGCTTGTTCCTGCTCTTCCTGTAAGGAACAAGTGCATAGGAGTGTGCACGCTCAAGTGTTTTTTAAGCATAGTGTCCTTTATAATTATTTGTTGTTCTCCATTCAAAAGACATCTAATTATGTGGTATTCATTATTTTCAATAAGGAAAGGATGTTTTGTGACTTGAAAACCAAGATTGATACGTTTTTCAATGCCATCTGCTCGAGGACGAGGCAAATCTGCTTGCAAGTCATAGGACTTGCATGGAGTTCTAGTTGTTTTTTGGTTTGTGAATGTCTCATCAAGATTTTCAGGGTTTTCTATTTCATTAACTGCACTTTCTAGATCACCCCATGTTGGATTAACATTGTAAGTAAATCTAGCTTCATTGATTTGCACTATAGTCTCAGAGGCAACATATGCAGCTTCCCATGTAGGGAAACTATGTTTTAATGTGTCTTCTTTTTCATCGAACGGAATGTATAATAGTAGTTTTTCTCTACAATTGTTCTCATAGTTAGAATGTTTATTGTATTTGACAAACTGTATCACAGATGGTTTTTTTCTTTTTGATATGGGCAAACCATTTTTTTTGTAATGCAATGCAAATTCTGCTAAGCAAATATGCTTAATGGGAGATGGACGTTGGAGGTAATAATCAATAATAGAGCAACAGAACATGTCTTCTGAATTGGCAGGCTCTTATTATAGAAAACATGGTGGTTTAAGTACAAATGTGTGTTTCTCAAGTGGAGAAGTGTTTATGAAGACACATTTTCTTGAACTACAATTGAGGGGCAGGGAAAGTGCAACGTGGATTGCATGTTGAGCAGACATTTGTTGAATATTAAGTAGTGTATTTCCAAGAGTATGTATCATTTCTATGGCATCGATATGACTGCTTTCATGTTCTTTGCGTATTCTTCTGAATGCACCTGTCATAGATTTATCAACCTTTGTCATATACGAGGTACAATATGATGTTGCAGCATATGCATTGAGGACGTACTGCGCATTTGTGTTTGCATTCCACATAAATAAAATGTCCTTAGAGAAATAGTTCTTCTATATATGGGAAAGTTTTTGTTTAATGAAAACTATTGGTTGTTTAAGCTTACATTGTATGGCTTGGATGTACTCATCTTCTGATAGATTTAGCTATGTCAAGAAGTCATTGAAGCTCAGCAACTCGTTAAATTCTCGTTGTTCTAGAAATGAGAACAAGGATTTAGATTTCTCAATGAAAGTGTTGTCCTCTAAACTAAGTGGCTCTATGATTCTTGTTGCTTTCATTGGCGGAATGGGGAAGTTGTATCCGCAATGCGAGTTTTTTCATTTTCTACAACTTTTTGTATGATAATGTCTATGGACTTGGGCAAGTTTTGGATCCAAATGATTTGTGTTGCATGTTATGTATTTGTCCACAAACAACTCGATCTGTGAATTGTTGTCAGCTCCATAGACCGGTGCACACTCTATCCATAACAGTGTGTGGTCATGTTCATTCCCCCTGTTTTGGAATTCATACACAATAAAATAGTCTAATCTTTTTTTGAAAAATGTTTCATCATGGCATATTAATTGTCTCAGAGCATTTATTCTATGTCTATAGTAGTGAGTACATGTCACTGGGTATTTTCTTATGAGGTAGTCACTGTCATTAATTTCCAGTGTATCGGTTTGTTTTTTACATTTCCTGTTCCTATGCAAGTGAGATACCACGGCCACCAATGGGTCTGAGAAATGCTCTACACTTGTAAATGTGATGAAAAATGTTGGTGGGCCCAATTGTCGAATCATTGCAAAAATAGTTTTCTTGTTTTGTTGCAAATAGTCCGGAGAGATGCGAATGTTTTTGAAATCTATGTATCCAATATCAGATTTTAGGATTTTTTCTAGGTTTACTTTGTACTTGACATCCTTGGACAACAACTTTCTTCCTTGTAACTGGCCCTTTCTTATTCGCACCCACATGCAAGACAACACTTTCTCTATTATTATGCGCATTTTTTTGAAAAACAAATTTGTTATGTGACAGGAGAAGTCATCGCTTGAATGTAGCAGCTCCCATCAAACTATTTTATGGTAATTGAATCATTTTGTAATGTCAGTGGGATGTGGATCTCCATAGAAGAGTGTTGGGAAGTTCATTTCCTCAACGAATTTGTCCTTGAATATCCCAAGTGGACGTTGCCCCTCAGCGAGTGCAATTTCAACAATCTTGTCTTGCAAGTCATGAATGAACTGTGCATCAGTGAATCCATGCACCAATGTCTCAGCAGGTGTTTCATTCTCTGATTCATCACTTGTATCAAATTCAATAGCAATTTCAAGAGTCTGTGCAGAGTTTCCATCCTCTTCTCCAAGAACATTGTTCCAGTTCTCATTTATACAAATGTTTTGTTCTTTGTACAGGGCCCTGGAACATAATTTTTTTAATGCTTTCATAAAAACATGCACACGCACTTTGCCTGTCTGATATGAATTTTTGTATTGCAAGCGTATTTTGAGAGCCACAACAATTGTCATTGTATCTCTAATGAATTGTGGCAAGGATTTTTGCACAACATCTAGTTTAACATGCACATTAATAATTGATCCTGTTAAACCCATCTGGGGTCATCTATAGCCCCAAGGTCTAATTTGTGCAAATGAAATTCACAAAGACACAAGTCTATATTCAAGTTCCGTAAGTGCACTTGCATATGGTAGTGGTGTATTACATCTTATTTGGTAAGGGGTTGAAAACTGTGGCATTTTTCCATTTTCAATCGACCATTTGCATGGAAGACAAATTTTTCTACTGGAAAATGTTTTATCATGTTGTGTCAAGCAAAGGTATTTTTCTTCCAAATCAGGCGTGAAAGACTTACTGTTTTTTGTGAAATTCAATTGATCACAAATTGCACATGCAATGGAAGGAGTGTCTTTGATTTGTTTCATGTAGGTTTTTCTTGAATCTTTCTTCCATAGGGAAGTATGGGTAGAAAGTGTTTGTTGGTTTTCAGTGGTAGTATTTCACGGTGTTGCTTCTAGCCCACAAAATGTGATTTTTTCCTCTTGGAAAGCTGCATGACCATTGTGGGATATGTGACCACACCTGGTTATGTTGTGTTGCGCATGAACAATTTTTTTTAGATTGTGATATGTCAGTTTCTCTCTACAAGGAAGCATAGAAATGTATGTTTTTCTCTCATGTATGACCTTTTTCAAGTTGTGATAACTTAGTCTATGTTTCTTGTTCAAGTCCAGGATGACCTCATGGAAACTGGGATGAAGACGCTTATGCAGATTCGATGTGGTTTCGCTAGCATTGACACTGGACCCTGAACCAACAGTATTTCCTATACTACTAATGTATTTTTTTCTCTCATGTATGACCTTTTTCAAGTTGTGGTAACTTAGTCTACGTTTTTTTTTAATCCCTATATGGCCTCATCACAACTGGGATGAATTCCACGCATGAACTTTTTCAAGTTGTGATAACTTAGTCTACATTTTTTGTTTAATCCCTATATGGCCTCATCACAACTGGGATGAATTTGATGCATGACCTTTTTCAAGTTGTGTTAACTTAGTCTACGATTTTTCTTTAAGCCCCGTATGACCTCATCGCAACTAGGAGGAGTTTCATTCTCATTAAAAATCATGCCACACATATGCAGATTCGATGATGTTTGGGTGGCATGGACAGTGGACCCTGAACTAGTGATATGTCCCAACAAAGGTTGATAATGGATATGTGTTGTATCTATTTTCAACGAGATGATGTCAATTGTTCGATTGTAATTTGAATCAATAAACCAGGAATCGACAGTGCCATCTGGCAAGGATGACCAGACCTAAATATTTACTCTGAATATGATAGATAGCCATTATAAATAGAATGTTCCACCCTCCACATTTCCTTTTTCATATGGAAGTTCCATGTTTACAAGGTATTCTTTCCTTCCAATTGTGGGCACATTTTCTAGGAGATACGACAAAAGGTGTTGATGCAAGCAGTTAAAAGCCTGTTGGTTGTCGCCTATAATTGCATTGCAAAAGGACTGTACAATGTAAAGCTGCACCGAATGCACATCGAACTCTATTTCTACCAAACATCAAATTGCATTGAACAGACTATCTCCATATCTAGATACGACAGTTGTTGCTATCTGCAAACCATGGCAGTCTATGCAATGCATGATCTATTTCCACTGTGATTCAAGGTATTTGAAAATGAGGGACAAGTAGATATGAGGTCCTCCAAGATTTCATATGGAAAATTTTCTATACAGTAGTGGTTCACAATGACCACCGACGGGATTGGAATCATGGAACAAGATGCAGTATGGATTGTTAGATGCAGTTTTTTTGAATAGTAGATATCTTGTTTTTCTTGTCAGTGACCATATTCCAATTGATATATAGAGCCACTTAGACAACCAACATATACAAATTGTATCTCCCCAAAGTCCCCTCTCATGCGCAGGAAAAATAGCAGATCCAGACAACTGCATATTTGAAAAATACGTAGTGACATCATGTATTTCATGCAACTCCCAAAGAAAATCAAATGCCAATTCATATTCATAGGACTCCAATACCTTAGCGTCGCCATTTTTTAAATAGCCCAAGAAATAATCTATCAATCCATTGCGCAGGTCGGGCAAGGAATAATGAAAATGCAGTCGAACCTAAAATGCACGAAAATGAAATCTCCTACAGTATACGAGAATGCATCAAGTCTAAAAATCCCATTGCTATGCAGCACCTTGTCGATGTTGCCATGTATAATGGAGTCTGTATCTATTTCATACGACTCAACATATATTACTTGTTTCATCTCTTAAACTGTGATTTTCAAGTTGTTTCTTATCTATCTTCAGTTTATATGAAAGCAGAGAAGGGGGGGGAGGAAAACGAAAAACAAAAAAAAGATAAATAGAAAACTACAAGTGTGGAACTGCATACCAATCTTGGTATATATCCTTCAACCTTCTTCTTGTCAAATTCAATCCCCACTAGTCGCCATAGCATATGAAACAACAGTGAATAGTGCACCAAAAAGAAGGAACAACGCAAATAAATAACACTATAAATTTGATGTGCACAAAGACTAATTTGAACCTATTCATGGCGTGCATCCTACAAGCTTCTCAGAGACAGAAGATGTTCTGTAAAATAGAAAGGACAAGACAAAGGAAACAAGTGGATGGAGGTTTTTGACCCATAGAATAATAGCATTCCCCTGTCACTAGACCTCGACAGATGGTTCCCCCTTGTGACAGGTTTGAATTCATTTTCTAAACCCCTTTGCATTGCAATTTTGGAAACATATACGGCACAGTATCCAGGGCGTGGAAGTTGGCATATGAAAAGGCATGGTTTGTAGGAACATAAAATAAGAGAAAAACATTTGGTTTTCTTTTTTATATGTCACCATGGTTGCGACAACGGGGGGGTTCTCTATAGAACATTGACGTTCAAGAACAAGGAAAATATTATGGTCCCAAAATCCACAAAAAAATATGTTCTGCAACAAAATTTCGAGACAAGGACTCCCACCATTGAGAATTCTTGCTTACAAGGTGAAAAAACAACAAGTAGGGAAAAAAGGAACAACAATGAAACGATGGCACGAAAACTTACCCATCAACAACCAATGACAGAAGAACAACCCCAAAACTTGCAAACTGCAATAACAGGTCCAACTGCTTGCAAAGTTGAAGAACAAAAAACCAGTGACCAACCACGAAGAGGTCCAACTGCAATTACAGGATGTCAACTTTGCAAATTTGAATCAACCAAGAACAATTGGCATGGAATGAATGAACGAACAAGCATCAACCATTGAACCAGTGATGCTGGTGAAGAACAATATTGCACAATTTCACTGCAAACAACAATATCAAAAAATGGAACGAAACTATATTGTAACAAATCTGTACAATAAACATTTAAGGTTGTCGGACCTGTTAGGTAAACAGTTAAGACTGCCAAAACCATCAAAGGGCATCATGGTGTGCAAACATTTAAGAAAAAATGTCGGTTGGAAGGATTGTTTATGTATGCAATAATGACAAAGAATCTCAAAGTACACAACAATAAAGAAAAATCAGTAGGGACTAATAAAATAATAAAATTAATAATAATAATAACAATACTTCGAACAGTGGGGACTATGCAAAAAAAACAAATTGACTGAGACGACAAAGTAATATGAAAAACGGACTATTCATGTGAAATAAGATCTTAGTACAAACTTTGGATATCTAATCATTTCAATACGAATAGTACAAATAAAAAAAGTAATTTTCATGATAAAACTTTGGATATGGAAACATATATTTCATTGGGAATAGCGAAGCTGGCAATAAGACCTCAAATCTATCATCCAATCAGATCATGGCATATATGGGTTTTTTTATTATATAAAAAATAATTTTTTTGTTTCTGTAGTTCGAACATTAGAAAGTATTCAAAAATTTGTAGTCAAACCATAAACTAATACAAAGTCAATGAATTATCGATCGCTATAGTCCCTCTATGCCTTCGGCAGGGACTAATAAGGGAAATTTTTTGCTCAAAACTTTGTCATCCTTTGTTTTTCTTTTATACAATGTATATATAATAATATATACAATAAGGGAAATCTTTTACTCAAAACTTGGTTATTCTAAGTTATTGTGTTTAGGAAACCATTTTGGTATGAATGTCTTTAGAAAATTAGTCGCGTGTCTTTTATACAATGTATATATAAGAATATATACAATAAGGGAAAGTTTTTACTCAAAACTTGGTCATTCTAAGTTATGTGTGTTTAGGAAACCATTTTGGCCTATATGTCTTTAGAAAATCAGTCACTTGTCATTACTTTTATGTGGTTGCTCAATCTTAATCACTTTATGGATCTTGGGAATGGTGTTTCAAATTTTGTTTACTCCCCACTACGATAATTTGACAAGATGATACCGCCACGTTGCTTTATTCTTATGGGATTACTAGAAGAAGTAAGGGGGTCATCTCCATGCATAGAAATCTTACTTCCATGGTCTATATTTTGATGAGCCACCTATAGAATAATCATGAATATCTATACCTATGCACAATACCCATGTTTGCTTTGTGGGTTTCTTGGATCTGAATTCCCCTTTTGTTGTGTTGTTTAAATGAAATTTAATATCATTTGGACTTACTTGAGATAAACAGATTGTTGCACTAGTAAGGTTAATCCTTCACTTGAGGAAAGTTTGGTACTCGTGAGGGCCAATGAGAAGAGGAGCATTGGCAGGATGATCAACATTGTACTAAATGCATTGAATCTGAGAACTTGTAGTAATTAATGATTGATGGGTGAGCAACCTTAAGCATCCAAACAATTGTTAGCCACACTCAACATGCCTTGAGGCATTTCTCTAATTGACACACAAACCAATAACACACTATATGATCTCTCACTGAGCATTTAAAACATATAACCGATGAATTAAACTGAAAGTTGAAAAATGAATGATTTATTGTATACTCTGTAGCCCATAATGGTGACTAAAATGATAGGGAAAAAATGTGTTATCCTATGGGGATATGTGTCCTTCATTCATGCCAAGCTCTTTATTTTTCTCATCCTTGAAGGAAAATTCTGGAATAGACAATTTAGATAACAAAAATGCATTCCAAATCAAATATTTTTATTATTCAGTTCTTTGTATTCTTGGCTAAGAGAAGAACATTTGCTAAAATAATGAACAAGGTAGTCTCCACAAGGTATTTCTTCCAGGTTCAAGGGTAGCCCACAAGTAATACCATCAAAACGTACTAATCTCCACTAACCCCACAATACCTATAAGATACAAATGAACAATACAATAAGAAAACATGAAGGAATGATAAAATTATGCTCAACAATTATACATGTGGAGTTTGATACCTACAAGATAATCACCCATGACAATTTCTTGGAAAATGGTTTTCCATATCTTCGGAGGAACTTAGAACCCCAACCATGCATAATCCCCAAATGGTTGAGAGGGTTCACTTTCCCAATATTTTGAATTACACTACATAAGATTCTTCTTTGATTAGTGAAGATCCAGAAAGCTCAAAAAATTAATATGGTTCAATTTCTTAAACATCTTTATCATTAATGTGCCTTTGGAAACTTAGATATAACCACAAGTTAGGAAAGTTGTATGTTTTTTATCTTTAACAAAGTGTAAAAGTCGAAATTAACTTAGCCCACAACCACATATATGATTTAAGATCGCTAGGTGGCCAGGTTTTGTTTGCACATGATGATGTAGTTGTACTTTGGGGTCTTAAGATTCTATCAACAAAGGCTAGGTTAGTAGCCTTGAGTAATGTAGGATTTTTCCTACTTTGGAATGTGTTTGTTTGTGTGTGTGAATATTTTGATAAACTTGTGCAAGAAAAGAAAATACTTACATAATCTAAAACATAAGAATAGCAATGGCACATTCATGAAATGTACATAAGATTGACCTTGGAAACCCTTAACCAAAAATGTTTGCCTAATTGAGAGGTACACTTCTTTCTGTCTCATTGTATTAACTTTTCCATTCACAATACAATATTTAGGTATTTTTCAGCATCCAAAACCCTAATTTGTTAACCCAAATTAGATTACAACCTTGATTCCTTAATCATAATTAGTTTACAATGGGTTGAAACCATTCATTGAAAATCATACATAATGAGCCAACAAAAAATAGCGGCTCTATCCCCAAAGCATTGTCTTGAGGGGTGCAACGGGTCATTGGCCCACCATGCAACCCAAAAGAGGGGATGAGTTCCCCCCTAGACCCCCTTCATTGGAGGGTTAGCGCCCAAACCCCTGCTAGAATGTTACTAAGTCTATGTGTGAATTATATAACACATATCCAACATTCTCCCACTTGTTGAATACTTTACAAAAAATAGGGGTAGGAGGAAGGTATTCATATAATCAAGTGCTAGGGATATCAATGTCCTTTGATTATCTACACCAAGAAAGCTTGTCAGTACTAACTTACTTGGTCAATGAATATGCAACATTCTTCAAGGTATAAACCTTCTCCAATAATACTTCATTTTGTTCAACCATGTCTCTAACAAAATGGTATTGCACATCAATATTCTTTGTCTTAGAATGATAAGCAAGGTTCTTTGCCAAAAAAATTGTATTTAAGCTATCACAACCTATCCTTACTGCTTTAATCAATCCCTAAACGCATTCGTTACAACCATACAATGCCTCATGTCTATGAGTGGCTTCCATGTACTCAACATATGTAATTGATAATGCAACTATAGCTCACCTTTTGCTCATCTAGCTCATTGCTCCATCAACCAAGTTAAAGACATAACCACTTGCAAATCCCTTGCATCCAAAATCTCCATCCGAGTGTCCATCAACAAATCCTTGTATATATATGTCTCTATGAGGTCTAAATCTTTCTTGGTAGCAGATTGCATAAATTGAAGTGCCACGTAGATATATGAAGACTCTCTCTACAATTGTCCAATGGTCCTTCCCTGGTTTTGACATATCCTTTCTCAAAACCCCCATTGAATGAGCAATGTCTGGTCTAGTACAAACTATATCATGCATCAGACTTTGAATAACACTTGCATATGGAACAAAAGACATGCCATCTACCTCTTCTTATGTCTCGAGACACTAATCTGTAGAAAAATTTACACCAACAAGAATAGGGACCTGTACCTATTTACATTCTTACAAATTAAACCTTTGCAATATTGTCTCAACACATTAAAAATATTAAAAATGTGAGATCGGAAGAGCGTCGTGTAGGGAAAGAGTGTAGATC
>CBVK0100393482.1:0-10773 GCA_900067695.1 Picea abies | reverse complement strand
ATTCATGCCTTTTATCTTTTTTATCTTATTGTTTTTTATTTCAAGAGACTAGTTAGGGGACACTGCCCTGGCATGGTGACCAATGGTGACAATGTTACCCACAAGAATTTCACGGAGATGAGAAGGTTGGCCCATGATGAGACCCCCTTTCTCTTGGCTATGCCACCAAGATCCACTACCTTGGTGTGGTGACCGACTGAATGGTAGTGCCATACTGCTACATGCCCATGGATCTAATATGTTGGCTCATGATGAGACCCCCTATCCTCCAACTAGGTCTTGATTTTATTATTTTATGAGTCCCTATGCTTCTTTCTGAGAAGCCTTTTATTTCTTTCTCAAGGATCCATGGGATAAGCCTCTTAAGGTTTTTTTATTTTGGATTTTATATTTTACCAACTACTTTTACCCTTTGGACCTTTAGCCTCTTCTTCCCACAAGGTAAGGTACAACCCTTTGATATATTGGCAAACCCAATGCCCGAACCAATGTATGGGATGGATGAGAGGAAAAAAATAAAAGTGGTTAGTATGGTGGGAATGGAATATGACCTTTCATGAAACCACCCAATGGCAACTCAAACCCTATGGGAACCAACTTACTAGGGCATCTTGTCATTCTCCCCAGGGGTGGACAAGCGAAAAGGCATAAGGTCCAAGCACACGTTAGAAGTAAAAGAATTAAATGCACATATTCAAATGCTTTGAGAATTAGAGTGACACATACCATGATACCTAGACTCATTACCTCATGGAGCAAGACCTACTGCTGCTGAAGGACTAGGTTGATGGGATGAATATTGTTGTTGCTGACAAGGTGGAGGCACTAACAAAGAAATATGTGTCCTCCAGGGCCAGGCTCAAGTCAATATGGATCTTGGTACTCCATGTCTATGACTTGTGGGCCTCTAGACATAATCTCCTTAGTTACCCCTAGGCTATGGGATAACATCTGGCTCCAACTCGGGGACATGTGCTCACCATAGAGCGCATGAGAACCTCAACATCTCTGGAATGACCTGTGACCTGCTTGATCTCAATAGAAGATTATTAGTAATAATTTGTGGTGGTGATATCACCCCTGAATCATATATGGTACATAAAATGAAAGCAAGCATATATACAAATGGAAAAACAACTACTCTATCATGAAATGCATACTATATATACAATGAATGAAAATGACTACCTACTTACATGTTGGCTGAATGCTAGGTGTATTCAAATAGCCAGTGAAACCACCCTAGAAATGTCTCACAATACCTACCTCTGTGCTTCATCATAAACCATAACAGTGATAAGTTAAGCACAAAAATAACATGAGTTAGAAAATGTATTGCATCATTGGAAATTGTAATGCCTAGCTCATGGAGGCTGGTGGGAGGGACAAAATGTCTCCATGTCATTCTCTCAGGAAAGTGCTCAATCCACTTAAGGAAGGGATCATGAAACTTCAAGGGTTCAAACAACTGAATCAAAGAGTCTGAATGTTGGCTACCTCAGACATCTTCACAACCTAAGGCCTGGGAAGGGATTAGCAAGAACCAAAAGAATGACCGACAATTTCATAAGGGGAGGCTGGAAGATTGTGATAGTAAGATTCTTCTTGAGGTACTCAACCTTCCCCTAAATTCCAAAAGGAGGTTTTATCCTACATAAGACTTGGGATAAAGTAATCAATGGGAGGTGGAAAATCTTATCACAAGTATCCTGCTTTAGGAAAATGACTTCCTCACTCTTATCAAGATATAAGCACAACGATGGTTGATAACTATCTTCATAGAATAAGTCCAAGTGCTCAAAGGATTATTCATCAAAATCCTCAAGGTATGACCAAAAATCATTAGGAGAATAAAGGACCAGGTCATCCTTGGGTGTTTGGAAAGTATCTGTAATCATGTTGTGTCCTTGTTGCCATATGTCAAATTTATTAGTAACTTCATGTGATAATGGTAAAGACAACTTTTGGACATGACCCTAAATGTCGTAAATGGGATCCCTATCATATCCAATCACATCCAAATAATGCTTCACAACATGTATGAACTCTTCAATATTATCAACAAAATCATCATCTTCATTATAACATGAAGGGGTAAACATATCCAAGGTTTCTTCACTTTCCACATCATAAGATAAAGAATCATTAAAAATTTGGAAAGGGAAACAACTCACCTTGTTTACTTCTTCTTGTGCAGGAGATTCAAGTGTTTGGATAGATTCATCAAATAGAAGAATTTCTTCTAAATCTTGAACTATACAACAAGGAGGATCTACCTTGCCTGAATATTCCATTTCTCCTACACCCTCTAAATCAATGAATAAGGTATTATCAAAATCCTGAAAAGGAAAGTGACTAACCTCATCCTCTTCTTATTGTGTAGGAGGAATAGGTTCATGGATTTCATCATAGGGAGGATAACATATTGATAATTCATCACTGTGTTTGATATCTGCAGGCTCTTTCTCTTTAACATATCTTCGTTATCTTCGGTAGAAGGAGTAAATTCTTTCCCTTACTCATGGGATTGGAAGACCTTATTAGGATAACTCTCCTCAACCTCCTGTTGGTTGATGACTTGTTCCCTTCTTTCAAATATATCAAGGTAAATCAATCTCTCTAGACTGAGGGTATCTGGGGTACCTTTGGGGTCATCAACCTTGGTTCCTAGAGAGAAGATGTGTTTTCTCTTGGAAAAAAATATATTCTCCTCCATTTGCACGGCCTTGTTGTGAGCTTCATCGAGCGTTCTTGGGCCCTTTTTACCGAGGGGAAAACCTAGATTCACTAAGAGTGCATTGGTATAGATATGAAGGATGTATTTGTCTTCAGGATGATGGCTTCTAGGAATTCAATATGGTATGTCCTCAAACCTATCATGGAATTGTCTGAGAGTTTTATTCTCAATTTTTTTTCTACGCTTGAGTCTTGGTAGTAGTACTTGGATGTCTTCTCAATGAATGCCCCATCTTTTGAGAAAGGTTTATTCCAATTGTTCCATAGTTGTGATGCTAGGATTAGGGAGATTGTAATACCACCTCCTAGCATTTCCATGAAGAGTGGCGGATAATAGTTTCCTTTCCAAATCTTCAGCATCATAACTAATAGGGTGGAATTGAAAGAAATCCCATAAATCATCCATGTGATAATCAAATATCTCCCTATCACTACCAGTGAACCTGGCAAGCCAATTTTCATACTTAGGGGGCATTTTTCTAGGGTATCCCAAGATTTTACTCATGTCCAAGTGTTTGAAGTTTCTTGGGTCCAATTGAGAAGTCATGGTTACTTTTTTGATTAGTTGAGTCGCCAGATAATTCTCTTGAAATTACCAAGGGGACGAGGGCATCACCCTTAGTGGAGTCGCTAGGTAAGATTTGTAAAGTAAAGGTTTTTGAGGAATGTCTTACTAAGAAGTTCCTTCTTTGAGGAGAATTGTCTCAGTTTTCCCCCACAACGACACCAAAGTGTTATCGCACAATTTATATTTTGATCGACGAAAAGGTTAATGGAAAGAAAATTTGTGTATCTAGAGGTTATCTTATCACTGCCACCTCAATAGGATGCCTCTTTCTATTTAGGGTTGATGGCCCAGGGGAGACGTCCCCGGTGACCTGGGCATTTGAGAAGAAAAAACTAAGATGTATATGAAAATGTCCCCTCTCACAAGTCACAGTGATCCAAAAGTTCAGGGGTTTTAACCAATGAAGTAGTGAAGTATCAAGGTGTACCTTCCCAAAATGAAGCACCACAAAATATATCTTTCGCAAGTACAACTTGATGTTAGCACTTCATAAAACCATGGACTTTATTAATAAAAGCAATGGCTGATATAATGGTGAAGTAAACAAAAAATTGTAGCAGCAATATTTATAAGATAATAACTTCACAATAAGTGGCTTAAAATGGCTTCAAAATGACCAAGAATAATCACTTATTAACATAAAAATACTATCATTTGTCAGAAGCAAGTAAGGCAGTGCATTAATAAAAATTTTCAATTGCTTTTAGATTCTTTTAATGCTGCAAAATATGGTTGTAGATTACTTTAGTAACAACAACAAAAAATTTAGTATATTAAGCTATTATAATGTTAGGAGTGGTTAGTAGAAGGCTTAAGGTATAGGTTTAGATAGTTGTTTTTGTCAATCACTCAATAGCACGTCTTGGATTAGTGTCTTTAGGGTAAATGGATTCTTTTAAGTAGAAAAAAATATTGAAGGAAAAGATGATAGTAAGAGAACCAAATACAAGAGAGGTCAATAGTTGAAGTGTTGGTAACCCAAGTCTTCAACTACCAAACCCTAGGGGGGAAATAACTACTAGGGTGTAGGTAACCCTAGGCCATAACAATTTTCCAACTTATTTAGCTCAAGCATTAAGTATTGATGGCTTAGATGAAGAAATAAAGTGATAGGGTGTCTCAATGGCAATGCCCTTATAAAAAGATTCAAGAAAAATGGTTTCTTGGCAAAATCTAGTAGGTGAAAGCTCTTAAAGAAAGGACAATAACATGTGATTGGTTTCCTAGGGTTTTAAGCTAGCAATATAATAATATTAATGTAAATGCAAGATAAACATAACCATAACCATTCAATAAATAATAATTGTAGAAATCTTACCTACATTCATCAAGAATCAGCAAGCAAATACCCTAGTTGAACACTTCCACCAAGAAAATTTCCAAAATAGTCCAAAATTAGCCTCCTTCAACAAGTGCGCACTAAATTTTAGTCATGTAACCTCAAATAGGGCACACATTTCAGACCTCACCAAGTGTGAGTGAAATATGATGAAATAATACATCGGAAAATCCCTTATTTATACAATTGCAATGAACAGAATTAGGTGAAAATGGCTGACATGGCCAGTTTACATGTAGTATCCAGGTTTTAGATTAAATGAAAAAATAAAACCCTAAATCAAGAAGAAAAGGTTAAATCATTCCCTTTTAGGGTGACATTAGGCCTTTTTAGTGCAACATTGGCCTCCAGAAGCAAAACATTAGGCCTCCTAAGGCCTCTGGATCAAACCACACATGCCGCTTGGCACACAACTTCCCCCAAATTGTCAAAAATGTTGGGTGATTTCAAGGGTCACATGGGTGATTTCATGGGCCTTTCAAGGCCTACATCATAGTGATAAGGGAAATACCCCCACCGGGTCCAGGCCTACCAAGCTATCTTTGGTGGAACATCCTCCTCTCTCTTTGGTTGGGCTCTCGACATCCATCTGGTGGGATTTTATCCCTATGGAGATCCCACATAATCATCTCCCCATGTGTACTTGTTCGTCGAGTGTGGCCCTGAAACAAAAACAAGTATGCCCTCCATGGGATTATAAGTCATAGGGATCATAGCAATGCCAATCACATCTAATAATCAAGTTATTTAAACATGTGCATAAAACCCCCTTTTTCCAGACAAGTGCTCAAAGACATTATGTTATTATACAAGCCAGGTTTGGAGGGGATGTTAGGAGGTCCTATTGGGATAATTTTCATTGGATGCAGGATGTTTCCAGGTGAAGACAAATCCAGGCCATGTAAGTGGATGAGGTGGTAAGGGATGTTTGGGCAATGGGTGCAGTGATGATAGGGCAATGTATAACTTACTTGTGGGTTCCTCTGAAGATAATGAGTTGCACCTTGTCATGGATGTAAATGTTTCCAAGCCCACTCATGCATTTTATCTTTTTTATCTTATTGTTTTTTCTTTCAAGAGACTAGTTAGGGGACACTGCCCTGACAAGGTGACCAATGGTGACAATGTTACCCACAAGAATTTCATGGAGATGAGAAGGTTGGCCCATGATGAGACCCCCTTTCTCTTGGCTATGACACTAAGAGACACTACCCTAGTGTGGTGACTAGTTGAATGGTAGTGCCATACTACTACATGTCCATGGACCTAATAGGTTGGCTCGTGATGAGACCCCCTATCCTCCAACTAGGTGTTGATTTTATTATTTTATGGGTCCCTATGTTTCTTGCTGAGAAGCCTTTTATTTCTTTCTCAGGGATCCATGGGTGAAGCATTTGAAGGTTTTTCTCTTTTGGATTTTATCTTTTACCCTTTGGACCTTTATCCTCTTCTTCCCACAAGGTAAGGTACAACCCTTTGCTAGCTTGGAAAACACAATACCTATACCAATGTATGGGATGGATGAGAGGGAAAAATTGAAAAGTGGTAAGTATGGTGGGAACGAAATATGACCTTTCATGAACCCACCCAGTGGCAACTCAAACACTATGGGAACCAACTTACTAAGGAATCCTATCATTCTCCCCAGGGGTGGACAAGTGGAAATGAATAAGGTCCAATCACACATTAGAAGTAAAAGAATTAAATGCACATATTCAAATGTTTTGAGAATCAGAGTGACACATACCATGATACCCAGACTCATTACCTCCTGGAGCAGGACCCACTACTGCTGAAGGAATAGGCTGATGGGATGGATATTGTTGCTACTGACAAGGTAGAGGCACTAAAAAAGAAATATATGTCCTCTACGGCCATGCTCAAGTCAATATGGCTCTCTGTATTCCATGTCTAGGACCTGTGGGCCTCAAGAAATAATCTCCTTAGTTATCCCTAGGCTAGGGCATAACATCTGGCTCCAACTCGGGGACATGTGCTCACCATAGAGCGCATGAGAACCTCAACATCTTTGGAATGAACTGTGACTTGATTGATCTCAATAGAATATTATTAGTAATAATTTGGGGTAGTGATATCACCCTCAGCTCATATATGGTACAAAAAATGAAATAAAGCATATATACAAATGGAAAAACAACTACTCTATCATGAAATAGAGATGGTATATACAATGAATGAAAATGCCTACCTACTTACCTGTTGGATGAATTCTAGGTGTAGTCAAATATCCAGTGAAACCACCCTAGCAATGTCTCACAATACCTCCCTCTGTGCTTCATCATAAACCAAAGCAGTGATAAGTTATGCACAAAAATAACATGAGCTAGAAAATGTATTGCATCATTGCAAATTGTAATGTCTAGCTCATGTAGGCTGGTGGGAGGGACAAAATGGCTCCAATTCATTCTCTCAGGAAAGTGATCAATCCACTTCAGGAAGGGATCGTGAAAATTCAAGGGTTCAAAAGACCGACTCAAAGAGTCTGAATGTTGGCTACCTCAGACATCTTCACAACATAAGGCCAGGGAAGGGATTAACAAGAACCAAAATAATGACCAAAAATTTCTTAAGGGGAGGCTGGAAGACCGTGATAGTAAGATTCTTCTTGAGGTACTCAACCTTCCCCTAATTTCCAAAAGGAGGTTTTGTCCTACAGAAGACTTGGGATAAGGGACATGTTTCCAAACCATACCTTTAGTGACATAGCGAGGTAAAGTAATCAATGGGAGGTGGAAAATCTTATCACAAGGTGGAAAATCTTGTTTTCAGAGCTATGTGTGATATGCAGAGGTCACACATTTCAGACAACGAATGACAGAATGGAGAAAAAACCCCCAAATCAGCTAACACTTCAGCCTTTAACCGCATGCGCCCAGGTTGACACTTGTCTTCCTGGTGCTGCATGTGTTCCCTTTTGCACACTTGGAGCTACATGCGTTGCTTCTCCCATGAATTAGGATAAAAACATGTTTGTCACATAGATTTTTGAATAATAATAAATTATTGTTCCCCAAGGCCTTAAGCCCCCAAGCTTGGCCCTTAGGCTCAACACTTAGCCTTTGTTTCCAACCTTTCAACCCCCTTTCCCTTACCCACTTTGTGGAAGCTTAGTCCCCCATCACTCTTTCTTCGTGGTCGGTATGCACACAGTGATGTTTATATTTTTATTAATGTTCTACATAATACATATGTAAAAAAAGGCATCTGGCCTTAATACGTAGTCTCTCTGGCCTAATAAACAGATAAGCCTACCAAATTATCAATAATCGGCTCACCAACCTACAAAACATGATTACAACATGGCCTATCCTTGGGGATATTACATTGGACATCTTCACAACCTGAGGCCTGGGAATGGATTAGCAAGAACCGAAAGAATGACCAACAATTTCTTAAGGGGAGGCTGGAAGACTGTGATAGTAAGCTTCTTCTTGAGGTACTCAACCTTCCCCTAAATTCAAAAAGGAGGTTTTGTCCTACAGATGACTTGGGATAAGGGACATGTTTCCAAACCATACCTTTAGTGACATAGAGAGGTAAAGTAATCAATGGGAGGTGGAAAATCTTATCACAAGTATCCTTCTTCAAGAAAATGACTTCTTCACTCTTATCAATATTTAAGCACAATGATGGTTGATAACTTTCTTCATAGAAAAAATCCAAGTGATCAGAGGAGTATTCACCAAAATCCTCAAGGTATGACTGAAAATCATTAGGAGAATAAAGGACCAGGTCATCCTTGGGTGTTTGGAAAGTATTTGTAATCATGTCATATCCTTGTTGCCAGATGTCAAATTTATTAGTAACTTCATGTGATAATGGTAAATGAAAATTTTGGACATGACCCTTAATGTCGTAAATGGGATCCCTATCATATCCAATCACATCCCAATTATGCTTCCTGACATGTATGAACTCTTCAATATTATAAAAAAAACCATCATCTTCATTATAGCATGAAGAGGTAAAAAACATCCAAGACTTCTTCACTTTCCACATCATAAGATAAAGAATCATTAAAATTTTGGAAAGGGAAGCAACTCACCTTTCTTACCTCTTCTTGTGCAGGAGCTTCAAGTATTTGAATAACATCATCAAATGGAAGACTTGCTTCTAAATATTCAACTGTACAACAAGGAGGATCTACCTTGCCCGAAGATTCCATTTTTCCTACACTCTCTGAATCAAAGAATAAGGTATTATCAAAATCCTGAAAAGGAAAGTGACTAACCTCATCCTCTTCTTCTTCTGTAGGAGGAATAGGATCATGGATTTCATCATAGGGAGGAGCAGATATTGATAGTTCAACATAGGTATTGGAAGACCTTATTAGGATAACTCTCCTCAACCTCCTGTTGGTTGATGACTTGTTCCCTTCTTTCAAATATATCAAAGGAAATTAATCTCTCTAGGCTGAGGGTATCTCGGGTACTTTTGGGGTCATCAACCTTGGTTCCTAGAGAGAAGATGTGTTTTTTCTTGGACAAAAATATATTCTCCTCCATTTGCGTGGCCATGCTGTGAGATTCATCGAGCATTCTTGGGCCCTTTTTACTTAGGGGAAAACCTAGATGCACTAAGAGTGCATTGGTATAGATTGAAGGATGTATTTTTCTTCATGATGATGGCTTCTAGGAATTCGATATAGTATGTCCTCGAACCTATCATGGAACTGTTTGACAATTTTATTCTCAGTTTTTTTTATATGCTCGAGTCTTTTTAGTAGTATTGGGATGTCTTCTAACTGAATGCCCCATATTTTGAGAAAGGTTTATTCCAATTGTTCCATAGTTGTGATGCTAGGATTAGGGAGATTGTCATACCACCTCCTAGCATTTCAATGAAGAGTGGCAGAGAAGAGCTTCATTGCCAAATCTTAAGCATCATCATTGATAGGGTGGAATTGAAGGAAAGCCCATAAATCATCCATGTGATATTCGACTCTCTCCCTATCACTACGAGTGAACCTAGAAAGCCAATTTTTGTACTTAGGGGGAATTTCCCTAGAGTATCCCAATATTTTACTCATGTCCAAGTGTTTGAAGTTTCTCGGGTCCAATTGAGAAGTCATGGTTAGTTTCTTCATTAGTTGAGTCGCCAGATAATTCTCTTGAAATTACCAAGGGGATGTGGGGATCACCCTTAGTGGAGTCTATAGGTAAGCTTTGTAAAGTAAAGTCTTTTAAGGAAAGGCTTACCGAGAAGTGTCATCTTTGAGGAGAATTGACTCAGTGTTCCCCAACAACGACACCAAAATGTTATCGCGCAATTTGTAATTTGATCAAAGGAAAGGTTAATGGAAAGAAAATTGGCGTATCTAGAGGTTATGCTATCACTACCACCTCAATAGGGTGCCTCTTTCTATTTAGGGTTGATGGCCCAGGGGAGACATCCCCAGTGACCCGGGGGTTTGATAAGGAAAATTTAAGATGTATATGAAAATGTCCCCTCTCACAAGTCACACTGATCAGAAAGCCCATGGGTTTTAACCAATCAAGTAGTGAAGTATCAAGGTGTACCTTCTCGGAACAAAGCGACAAGAAAATATATATTTTGCAAGTACAACTTGTTGTTATTATTTCATAAAACCATGGAGTTTATCAATAAAAGCAATGGCTGATATAATGGTGAAGTAAACAGAAATTTGTAGCAACAATATTTATAAGATAATAACTTCACAATAAGTGCCTTAAAATGGCTTCAAAATGACCAAGAATAATCACTTATTAACATAAAAATACTAACATTTGTCAGAAACAAGTAAGGCAGTGCATTAATAAAAAATTTCAATTGATTTTAGATGCTTTTAGTGATGCAAAATATGGTTGTATCTTACTTTAGTAACAACAACAAAAAAGTTAGTATATTAAGCTATCATAATGTTAGGAGTGGTTAGTAGAAGGCTTAAGGTATAGGTTTAGATAGTTGTTTTTTTCAATCACTCAATAGCACGTCTTGGATTAGTGTCTTTAGGGTAAATCGATTCTTTTAAGTAGCAAAAAATCTTGAAGGAAAAGATGATAGTAAGAGAACCAAATACAAGAGAGGTCAATAGTTGAAATGTTGGTAACCCAAGGCTTCAACTACCAAACCCTAGGGGGAAAATAGC
>CBVK0100393481.1:0-24714 GCA_900067695.1 Picea abies | reverse complement strand
TCTTCCGATCTCACATATGAGTGAATGTAAGGTAGTGTCTACTCCATTAGAACAAAATTCTAAGCTCAACAATGATGATAAAACAAAAGAGGTGAATGATACTTTGTATCGATACCTGGTGGAAAGACTTAATTATGTGACCACAACCAAGGCGGATATTGCATATGAATTCAATATACTTAGTCAATTTATGGCTAAGCAAAGAGAATCCTTCAATATTTGAAAGGGACTATTGATTTTGGTATTAAATATACTAATGATTTTAATGTTGAGTTGACAGGTCATTTTGATTCTGATTGGGCTGAAATCCAGATGAGAGGAAGTCAACCTTTGGATATGTGTTTAGTGTACAGTGTAGGATCTGAAGGTGTGTAATGGAGTAGTAAGAAACAACCAATTGTTTCCTTTTCATCCATATAATATTAGGCTAGAAACCCAGATGATAGGATTTCTACCTCTAGATATGTGTTCAATGTAGTATCATATGTGTTTAGTGTACAGTGTAGGATCTGAAGCTATGTCATGGAGTAGTAAGAAACAACCAAGTGTTTCCTTGTCATCCATGGAATATTAGTACAAATTATTATGTAGTGCTACTTGTGAAGCACTATGGCTTAGGCGGATCCTTGAAGATGTTGGAGAAAAGCAACAAGTACATACAGCCATCATGTGTGATAATCAAAGTTCCATCAAATTGGCAAACAATCTAGTATATCATGCCATGTCAAAACATATATGAAACACATTACCATTGTGTAAGGGAAAAATGCAATCAAAAGAAATCTACTTGGTATATTGTAATATGGCAAACATGGCAAACGTATTTACTAAGTCTCTTGGAAAAAACTAAATTTGAAATTTGTAAAAACAAGTTAGGTATTGTAGAGAATTAATTCTCCATTAAGGAGAAGTGATAGAATTAATGTGTGAAATAAATAACAGTAGTTAGAGAATTTTATTGATGGTTAGAGATTAGATATTCTTATCTCATAAGTTGTTTTCTATACAGGTTTTTAGGAATTTGTTAAACCTAATTGTTTTTCTATAATTGTACACCATTTCTGATCAATAATTATCAATGTCTGAGTGGGACAATTTGTCTCGTCTCATGTGAGGTTGTTTGTTGTTTATCTGTTAGCAGCTAGCACCATTGTCTTACCAGCCGCCTAAAGGATCACTACAATCGTGTGGAGGAGCCGTCGAAATGGTTAGATCAACAATCTACAAATCAACTAACCAAGTTGTGGCAAACCCCAAAACAATCCAAGATGTCCACCCAACTTCCGCAAATGGCCCATATTCCAGTGGAACAACCTCGATATGCAACCTCAACCAGTGGAACAACCTTACTTCTAACGGTTCATAAAATTGTGAAGGTCACTTGTCAATGAAATCCACTGAAATGACCTTCGACGGCCTGATCCTCCTCTTGTAGATGTATTGGTTAAAATTTGTGCAGGCATCAACCATCTACCAACTGGGTGGGTGAATACCATGATTAAGTCAACCTGTGATGATTTAAATGGGCATGAAAATATTTTTAATGATCCATGGTTTAATAATGGCAATGGTAGAAATCCAAGACTTGTGGCATTTTTATGATAAAATATTCCCGGAAAAAAAATTTCATTTCTTAGAATATTTAGCTTACTTCTTTTTATGATATCGAGTTTTATTTTATTTATGAGACTAATTAAAATCACCATATGGAGAATAAAGCTATGGGAGAAGAGTAGTTGGAGGTTTTTTTTTTATTTTGTTGTGAGTTAAATAGGGGAGAATGAGAAGACGCATTAAACAAAGGGCGAAGAAGAGCTCTAAATGGAAAGGAATACAAGAAAAAGGTAACGAAAATACAAGAATAAGAAGCTCGAGAATGATGAAGGTGTAGAGGAAGAGAAAAATGAAAAAGAGGAAAATAGGAGAAAGGAATTAGGAAAAATGTAACAAAATAAAAGACTAATAAGTTCTAGATGTTAGAATTAATGCTTACATTAGTATCTTTTGGGTTTGTTGGAGATTGTTGAGATATGTGCAACCTCTCTTTTTAAGTTTGGAATAAGTTGGATCTCACAACACTTATATAAGTGTATTGTTTTTGGGTTTGTATTGCAATAATAATAGCATGAGTGTTTTATGAGTAAAATATGTTTTCTAAGTTGGTATATAATAGCGTGAGAGAACGTGAAATATGTTTTCCAAGTTGGTATGTGGTACAGCCCTGAATCTCTCATAAGAGGGCCTATGATCATGGAAATTCTGCAATTTTAATCATTTGTATATATGTAGGAGAGTAGAGTGTGTTGAGTTGTCTGTACTTTGTATTTTTTTTGTGTGCGTGTTGGTATCAGAGCTGGTACATCCCCTAGTCTCTCATGAGAGGGGCTATGATCATGGAAATTCCACGATTTTAATCATTTGTATATATACAGGAGAGTAGAGTGTGTTGAGTTGTCTGTGTTTTGTATTTCTTTTGTGTGCGTTTTGTGAGAGGATCGTTTCCCATTGCCTCTAGTTCAAGGATTGTTTGCAGGGAAAGAAGAAGACCATCAAATCTGCAGATTTGTGTGGAACGGCTCCTGGATAAAAGTGAACCCTCCTCCAATTCCATGATGACCTCGTTCGTCAATTAAGGAGCATGTTCGGTTCCCCTCAAAAGGTTGAACTCCATTTCATTCACCGAATCGCAGGCTGGGGAAGTCCACTGTGGTCGGGTGGTCTATGGGACATTGTGCATGGAGGCATACCGGATGTGTGCTATCATGACTTTACCTGAGGATGAATTTGCATTGCTTGCATGTGTGGAGGAGTTACACTACCTAAAGGAAGAATCATTGTTGTTGTTTTTGAGTCAACTATTTTCCTGCATGGAGAGAAGATCTCGTAGAGAAACACCTGGGCAATCTGGAGATGAAATTACATGTCATGTCGGAAGAAATTTCCTCTGCATTAAAAAACTAGAGCGTCTTTGTGTATGGAAATACACAGAGACTTTTGAAATAAGGGATATGGGAGTAGTGAAACAAATCTTGGGTATGGAAATACACATAAACCAGAAATATGGTAAGGTTTGGTTATCATAACATAAGTCTGTGGTGAAGATACTCAAGAAATTCGGTATGAATAATGTGAAACTGGTAAATATCCCTTTGGCTTTACATTGCAAGTTTTCTTCAGGTTTATGTCCTAATAATGAAGAAGAAAAGGGTTATATATCTTGTGTATCATATGCTAGTAGAAAGTTTTATGAATGCAAATGAAATTGTCAGTATTTCACATGCAATTAGTGTTGTGAGTAGACACGTGGAAAAACTGGGTGAAGAGCATAGAAATGGGTGTTGATGATTGCGATGGGAATGTTCAAGTATTTCACATGCAATTGGTGTTGTTAGTGGACACATGGAAAAACTAGGTGAAGAGCATGGAAATGGGTGCTTCGATATCTTAGAAGCACAGAAGCACAAGTATCACCTATAGTGGTTGCAGTGATTTAGTCTATGGTTATGATTCAAGAGATTTGGACAAGAGGATACCTACCTCAAGTTATGTCTCTCAAGAATGCAATGATCTATTGAGTAATTTTGGACAAGTACATCATAAGGTGTTATGTGGTGGTCGAAGCGTTATGAATTTAACTAACGATCCAACGTATCAAAATGGGACAATGAATCATTTTGTAAGACATGTTATTGATGGAGGTGGAATGGTCCATATTGGAGAAAATCGTGAAGACATGTTCACGTAACCAGTACTATTGGAAAGATGCATAGATGTGATGGTGTTTGGCTTCTCTTGGCTTACAAAAGAGGTGATGGATGGGCTTGGTAAAGGTATCAGGTAAATTGTTGCCAAGGCAAAGATTGTTAAATTGTGACAATAAATTAAAAGAAATTGTAAATACTAAACTTTACCTATGTAAATATTTAGTGGTGTCGATTTACAAAACTGATGGAAGTTTATATAACGGATGGAAGTTCTTGTAACCATGTAAATGGTTCCAAGATATATATAAATCTATGAATATCAATAAATGTATTAAGGGTTGGTGGGTAAGCCTGATTGAAATTTTATCTTGCATAATAGAGAAAAATACAAGAATAAGAAGTTGGAGAACGACGAAGGTGTAGAAGAAGAGAAAAATGCAGAAGAAGAAAATAGGAGAAAGGAATTAAGGAAAATGTAACGAAAATAAAAGAATAAGAAGTTGGAGATGTTAGAATTAATGTTTACATTAGTATTTGTTTGGGTTTTTTTGGAGATTGTTGAGATATTCTCTCAACCTCTCTTTTTAAGTTTGGAATAAGTTGGATCTCACAACACTTATATAATTGTATTGTATTTGGGTTTGTATATGCAATAATAATAGCCTAAGTGTTTTATGAGTGAAATATGTTTTCTAAGTTGGTACATAATAGCCAATATGTTTTCTAAGTTGGTATCAGAGCTGGTACATCCTTGACTCTCTCATGAGAGGGTCTATGATCATGGAAATTCCGCAATTTTAATCATTTGTATATAGGTAGGAGGGTAGATTGTGTTGAGTTGTCTATGTTTTGTATTTATTTTGTGTGTTTTTTGTGAGAGGATCACTTCCCATTGCCTCTCATTCGAGGATTGTATGTAGGGAAAGAAGAAGACCACCAGATCCCCAGATCTGTTTGGCACAGCTCCTGGATAAAATTGAACCCTCCTCCAATTCAAAAATGACCTCGTCTGTCAATTAAGGAGCATGTTAGTTTCCCCTCAAAAGGTTGAACTTCATTTCATTCATCGAATTGCAGGCTGGGTAATTCCACTATCGTCGAGTGGTCTATGGGACATTGTGCGCGGAGGCATACAAGATGTGTGTTATCGTAACTTTACCTAAAGACAAAGTCATGGTGTTGGCATGTGTGGAGGAGTTACGCGACTTGAAGGAAGAATCATCGTTGCTTTTTTTGAGTTGACTATTTTCCTGTGTGCAGAGAAGATCCCATAGAGAAACACCTGGGCAATATGGAGATGAAATTGCATGTCATGTCGAATGAAATTTCCTCTGCATTAAACAAATAGAGCATCATTTCATTGCTCAGATATCTATGTGCTTCTCGAGATGTTATTCAAGTCTAAGATGATGTTGTTTCTCTACGATATGTCGTCTCTGGGATCCTTCAGAAGCTCAAAAATATAGAAGGTTCATCAACATAATAACTTGCAAGAGTGGAATCTTATATGCCTGTGAAAAAACAATACTTATGGGGACAATCGTGTTTATTTTATTTTATTGGAGTAGAAATTTGGTGGTTCTTAATGTATGTGATGCCAAAAGAACACATCATTGGTTTGATTATGCCTACAGTCTCTTACAGCTTGTGGTTCTTGGAGAATTCGATAACCCAAGAACAACTATGTAGTTGTGATCCTTGTGTGTTTGTAAGCTTCTGTGAAATAGGTCACATTGTAAGATTAATTGTTGAATACATTCATTACATAGACTTCTCTCCTATATATTTTTTGAATACAACGTGTTATGTACTTCGACAGATGGGAACATGCCAATAGAATGATTCAGTATCTAGATTGTTTTTCTATCAAATACATCAATCTATGGACTTTGACAAATGTAAGTATGTCAAGAATCATCAGTCGTTACAAATACATCATCGATGGTCATAAGCAATTGTATCTTCAATGTATGAAGTGGAAGCTCAGAATGAATGGTGGAGAAGGAGATTAGTCTACGAGATTTAAGAAGTGGATAGAGGGGCTAATGAAGACCAAACCAGACCATGGTCAAAGTTTGAAAATTGTTTTTGTAAAATCTGTTTATTTAATTTTATTATTGTTCTTTGTGATGTAAGCATTAAGGGAGTGTGTTAGAATTAATGTTTACATTAGAATCTGTTTGTTTTTGTTGAAGATTGTTGAGATATTCTCTCAACCTCTCTATCTAAATTTGCAATAAGTTGGATGTGACAACACTTATATAAGTGTATTGTATTTGGGTTTATATATGCAATAATAATATCGTGAGTGTTTTATTTGTGCAATATGTTTTCTGATTGAAGAATGAGGAAGATGTAGAGGAAGAGAAAAATGAAGAAGAGAAAAACTAGAGAAGCAAAAAAAGATAGAAAAGAGAATAAGGAGAAGGAAAAGAAGAGAGAAGAATAAAAAGATTTAGGTAGTTTAGAAGATAACAAATAAATGTGTTTTTTTTTGTTTTGTGAATTTCTTAGTAGTAGATATTGAAACTAATGGACATATATTTTGTAAATGAAAATGAAGGTTTGAGAAATTAATTATATTTCTAGTTTCTGAATGCACATTAAGACCTTTAAAAAGATTGTAAAATTCTAAAGTTTAATGAAATTGCAATCGAATTCCATGGAGGCTTAAAAAATGTAATATATTGAATTTGTCAATTAATATAATTGTTGGTCTTACATTTTTAAATCCTTTCTTAATTGTTATGTTTTTTGTAACATCCCCAACCACCAACCGACCTGGGAAATTCCACTGCTCGGACGCTTCACTTAGCTCTGATACCAAATTAATTGTAACATCCCTGACCCTCCAGAGACTGGGTAATGCTACCACACGGAATATACACTTATATAATATATATGCATTCTAATGAATTTAAAAAACTTAATCACAATAAACACAGAATTACTGCTACCATACAGAATCAATGGAACTAACAATAATTTGTATACACAATGGAATACATGATAACATTCAAGCATCACAAACATGCATAGCATATAAATTAAGCACATAAATGATACTTATCTTTTCAACTGGGGTAACACCACCAACTGCGTGTAGAGATTCCATGAACCTCCCAGCCTTGGACCACACTGCTCATCATGCTCAATAGTGGGTCACCCTCGAGCTGGGGCTAAACTCCACCAGGCAAGGGAATTCTAAGCTTGGAAAGGATAACAAGGAAGTTGCACAAAACACAGGAAGGATCTTTCATCCCAGGAGCCACTTACACCCACAACCCACAGACCCTTATTCCCCACATGCCTTCTCCACCCCAGGAGGTTACACCTTCACTAATACAATTCCATCAACTATTACACCTCCCTTACCTTGGGCTTCAGCAACAAGCTGGACAAGAAGTCTCAGACTACTGTAGCTTCTACAGAACTCCCTTCCAGGAGAACTCACTTCCTAGCAACCTCTCTCACCTAGGAGAGTTGCTCACAGGCCTAATAACCTGCCTCTTCAACCAATCTTTGACTCAACTACAACCAGGTACGGGTGACAGTAACAGCAATAGGGAAAACGGGCATGGACACCCAAAATGGTAATAGTCAAACACTAATTCATATCAAGGCTCAGTAAGAAACAACCGACGGCAGCAAGCCACACTTAGTCAAGGAACTGCATGGCTGCAACAACCAACAATTATGACACAACACCGCTCAGACAATTACACGGTGCTTGGACTTCATAGGAGACATGGATCAGTCCCTCTATTTTCACTGGTTTCAGGGTACGTGACCAGGAATCAAAATGCAGAGGTCGATGCAGAGGAAAAACAAGTTCAAACGGATGATAAACAACAAACTCAGGTGGAGGATGGAAGAATGGGAGAGAAAACCCTCAACACAGCTTACTTCTTCATCTTTAACTACATGCGCCCAAGTCGACACCCATCTTTGTGGAGTTGCATGCACTACATTTAGCATATGTTCCCTTTTTCCAGGAACTTAGGATAAAATCATATCATGTCCACCTTAGCCTTTAGGAATTAATACTAAAATATTATTCCTTTAGAGGTAAGCCCCCTAGCTTAGCCCCTAGGCCCAAATACTTATCCCCCTCCTTTGCCCTATCTATTGGAGCTTAGTCCCCCATAACTCTTCTTCGTGGTCGGTCTACACGCAGTGATGTGATTATATTAAATATATGAGCATTTACACATACACAATAGTAGGCTCACTGGCCTTTGCATCTAGGCTCTCTGGCCTAATCACCACATAAGCCTCCTAGCTTATTATAACTCAGCTCGCTAGCCTATCCAATATGTTTGCAATTCATAATTACAATTGGGGCTCTACCAGGGGATATTACAATCCCCTCCCCTTATTTTTTCACTGTCCTCAGTGAAACTTGTTTTTTTTTTTACAAATACAATTCAAAAATTCTTCAAAAAGATCCAAGCTTTAGCTATTGGAAGCCCATTATCCACCCGATGCTTTATTTTCAAGCACCAATTATGGTGTCCATACTGCAACTGAAACTCAATTTCTCTATTCCATAGAGTTGCTTTAGGAAAGCATTCAACTTATTGTTCCTTGTCACATGCTTCAATTAAACCTCATTGAAAACACCAAATGGTTGTAGATCCACAATGCTCCACCCAGCCTTAGATATCACTGTTGATAACTCTTAGCAAGGCTATGGCTCCACAGACATAAACACTCTACTCCTACACTTATTCATTCGAAAGAAACATTAGAACATATACGCAATGTATATATATGTATATATAGGAAATTCTAATAACATTATAACTTGTATACAAGATACACAACATACAATGAATAGAGAATTGATACTTATCTTTTGATTGAGAAGACCTTCCACATCAACATGGTATAGACCAAGGTACCAAACCTCAGCATCACTCCAACCAATGGTCTCTCATTCCCCACATGCATGTCCCACCCTAGGAGTGTACACCTTCACTGTCACACAGTCCATCGGCTGCTACACCTCCCTTTCCTTGGGCTTCAACAACATGCCAGATCGGAAGTTTCAGAGCACCGTGGCTCGAGGAGTTCCAACTTCCCTCAGAGGTCTCCAATCAGCATCTTCCTGAGCTACTCTTTGTAGTCAACATTCTAACTTTAATCAACATTATATCATCTGCATCACCCACATGCAGTTATCATGAGAGAACATAAAAGAATTCATTTAGGAACTCCAACTTAATTCAAAAAGGAATTCAACTTTTTCCCCAAAACATGAAATTTCATTCCATAATTCTTCTTGGTTGTTGCCATATTAGGATTGCAACCTTCCTTGTGGTTTTCCACAAGCACCAAACTGCATACCATTTTCCTGCAAGGCTTCATCTTGCATACTGCCAACAATTGTCAGTATTTCATGTACATCATAATTCAATTGCAACATGTACAAAACCATATGCAGTAAACTTAGAATTGTCTGCATCTAGCAATTCAAGCACAATTACCAAATAATTTAATAAAAAATAATGACTCGTCATTCTATTTGTTATCACATGAACTTGTCAGAGTCTTGTGGGTTTGTGGTTTCTACCTAATTCTATAATTTTACCCTGTCTTTCTCCCTTTCGCAGACCAAATCTCAAGTTTTTTTTTTCCCTTCGGCTTGTAATTTTTTCTTTGTTTGCCCTTATTCATTTGAACGACCTGTTTTTCCTTATTGTCTTACCTAAGAAGTCTCGGACCTAAGATTTTTTGTTTTCTCTAAGGTTGATCAATTCCTCTTTGCCTCTGTCACTGATCCTTTTGTTTTCCAGAGCCCTCGGCCATTCATCCAAGTCTTTGTTTATGTAGGCCGCAACCATGAACACAAAGCGCAATTTTCCTAACAGTCCATTTCGGGCTTGAAACACAAGCAGAAGGAAGTTTTAATATTTCAATGGCGGAGATCCATCAGGAAAATAGATCGACGTCTTACATTCTCGAAATTTCTGGACTCCCGAAACTCGAAATTAGTGTGGGTCATCTGATCCAGTAGGGATGTGTGGCACCAGATCTAAGAAATCATGGTTTCACGAATCGGGGATTTTAGAATGGATCACGGTGAAAGTATGCAAAGTGAGAAATCGTGAAGCGCCTGGGAGTTGGGCCTGTGATCATAGCCCATGGTCATATGGAAAGCAAGGCCATAAAGAAGGGTAAGCACCTATTGTGCAGTTGGTGACTGGGGTTTTCAAGGAAGCAAATCGTGGTCGTCAAATTCAAAACAAGTCTGATCGTAGATTTGGATAGGCCATTTTGCAAGTTCGAGCATCGGGATATTTGGAATCAAGTGGAGTGAAGACTCCTGAAACGCGAAATCTTGAAATTTCATATGGGATAAGCATGAGGTGATGGCCCCAGGTCACGTCTAAAAAATGAGCCAAAGGAAAAGGAGCTAGCACCCAAGCCCTAGAGCGCCAAGATGCATGGCATCCACTTAGCGCTGACACGTGGCACTTTTTTCAAGCATTCTCAGACATGCCTTTAACATTTTTTCGAGTGACATATGTCACCTCTCCATCCGTGACACATCATCATGGTGACGTCATACCTCCACGTCAGATCATCCTCCAGGAGGTGTTATTGTTCAGTGCCAAAGATCTCATATCGTGACTAGATCAACGACCACAGTGTATTGCGGGGACGCAACGTGCTCAGCCAATAATTTTGTTAAGTGGTCCCACAATGGAAACCATGGTATGGAAAATGTGATGTGTGGAGAAAGGAGATGGATTGTGGGCCCAAAAGTGGTCTGAGTGCAAGACATTTTGAGCAGGCCCACAATCACGTGCTCATACAGTGTCCTATCCGAGAGCACCACGTGGCCATGCCCCTAAGCATTAAGTCTCATTCAATATCCGAGGAAAGGCAGTTAATGGAAGGTAGGTTTGGTGGTTGAAACCTCATCTCAATCCATAAATGGAAGGCATGGAAATCCCAACCGTGAGGATTGAACCGTCATCCCGTGGTACCCCTGTGGGCATATTTTCTTGCAAAGCCCATGTCGATCTGAGCTCGTGTCTGACAGATGGATACACGTACAGTCTAACAGAAGAATTCATTGACGCAAATCTTTGATTGTAGTGATCAGATCACACTCCTGGTAGTGGCGAATTCTTCTAAGTATAAATAAGTAGTTTTGATATTTTGTTAAGGTCGTCAAATGGTTGAGCAAAGATCCATATTTTGTAATGTTTTGATGCCATAACTGTTCTCTGGTTATGTATCATATTTGAGTCTTTCATATTAATAGAAGTCATCCTCTTTTCATCCCTTTGTAAAAATTGTAATAAAACACTCATGCATGGAGGATCTAGTCGAGGGTTGTTATGTTGTTGTAATGTAGGTTTGATTGCAGCGGTATCGTGGCCAGTTTTAGTTAGCTTCCTTGTGATCTTTTCCCCTCTTACACTGAATGGTTTGGGCATGGAGGATCCATTCGAGTTGTTGTAGCTACATGGTGATGTAGGTTTGATCATTGTGTTGTTGTGACTGTGTCGTTTGGACATATTTCCGTGTCTGAAGCTTGAGCTTAAGAGTGATCTTGAGTCTGAGTTTTTCTTCTCCAAGTTGCTTGAAAGCCTGGTGCTCATAACAGTCATGTTCACCTTTCTCACTAATTCTTCCCTCTGCTCACACTTAAACTCAATTCACTGACTGAAGTTAGTTGTGCCCCTCACTTCCCTCTACATTTCTTGTCTAGTTATGTGTTGAACATCATTCATATATTGAGTTTTTTCCATTCACCTCCACTCATATAAACCAAACATCCACCAAAAAATATGATGGGTACTGGGCTCACCCATCTGCAATCTGAGGGTGACTATCAATGCTAATTTTCTTGGCGTCATTGCCGAGGAACGAATTGAAGACTTTTCCCTGGGTAGAACGACAATGAAATTTTGATTCTAAAGGTGCATCAGATATCAAAACCATTGAAGATTGCATTTGCACCTGGTGACTCCACTGTGGAGACTCCACTGTCTAGAATCCACTATTTCAGTGTGACTGCCTCTGGATACACCTAGAGCCCCCTGGGACACAGTGATCAGATATGGTCTTTGATGGTGAAAAAAGACCAAACACACTCATTTTTCATATCATTCACCTGGTGCCTCCATGATTAAAGGATCGATTGGCGACTCCACTGGTTCGAAATGGAAATAATCTTGGCTCGAAGGTTTGCTCATTTAATTTTTTTGTTGTTCTCGTTTTTCCTAATGTTGTCCCTACTCCAAATGAATTGGGTGATTATTTGCCCATATTTAGAGAGCATAAAGAGGACAACCCTTCTCAGCATCTCCATGAGTTTCATGAACTCATGCATCAGTGGGAGATACATCATGAAGATGTATTAATGAATATGTTTATGTTCTCATTAGCAGGAGATGCTCGTCAGTAGTATCACTCCTTACCCCTTGCCAGCATCTCCTCCCTGGGAAAATTTCATGCAGCTTTCAATAGACATTGTCAAAAAATTTATTCCTCTGAGTTAATTCGTCATAGTTGTTGTGAGGAATATAGAGATGGTGTTCAAGACATAGTTCATTCTTGCGAAAGCTATGAGAATGGATGATATACCTCGGAGGAGTTGATGGAGCTGGTAAAATCTTTTTCTGCAAGAATAGAGGAATTGGAGGCAGATTTTGCTTGTTGCTCTTATGAAGAAAATGTAGAGGATATTCCGATCCTTGAAAAAAATGTTCTTGGCAGCCTTGCTTATGATGAAGAAGTGATGTCAGATACTTACCAAGAACAAACAACTTTTGATGGATATCCCAGGGAAGACGACGAAGAGAAGATCTTTTCCATGGTTCTTGTTTATAGTGATTATGAAATTGATCCTGGGGAGAGCCATTAAGGAGAAAAGGAGGATCCACATCTCTCGGCTATCTTATCTCAGAGTTTTTCCCCTTTCAATTTCTCAGCCATATCTGGTTATCCACATCCACTACCAGATAGAAATGAATGGGATGATTATCTTGCGAGATTTAGAGGAAGCGAGCATGATGATCTCGATAAGCACTTATTCAATTTTCATAGATGCATGCTTGAGCATGACTTTTTTCATGAGGATGTCTTATTCAAGATGTTCAAATTTTCTTTGGAGGGAGATGCTCGTGAATGGTGTAAATCTCTCCCTGGTGCTAGTATCCATTCTTTGAAGGATTTTCACGATGCTTTCAATGCATATTACAAGAAGAGTTACCTGTCTCATCTTATTTTGGGTGACTGTTGTAAGAAGTTTGCATTCTACATCTAGCAGATGATAGAGTATTTCTCGTGTGATGAGTCTGGTGAATATCTAATTAAAAGAGAAAGTAAGGACAAAAGCGATTATTTTGCAGTTGTGGATGAAAACTTTTCTTTTTCTATTTCCCAAGAAGAAGGCCTTCCATATATGATTGATGATAGCATTGATGATTTCATATCCATAGATGCATTATATTCTGCCCCTGGTACACCTATTGTCTCATATTTAAAAGAAGAGATGGTTGTGGAGGAGGATTCTTTTATTTTCCTTCAAGAGGTTCCCCATTATGTATTTTCACCTGGGATTGAAGAGAAGAATCTAGAGGTTTCTCATTTTTCTGTGAAAAATAAAAGAGTTGTGCACTCACCTATCTTTGATGTGTATTCAAATGAGGAAGAGAAGATCCCTACATCACATTTTGTTGACTTGGAAAGGATCCAACCTATGTATGACGGTTATGAATCAGATTCTGATGTGGAAATCAGCCATCCTGGGTCCGCAAATGACATTTAGCAACATGTTAAAGAGAAGCATCTAGTCACTGATATACATGAAGAGATTCCTTTCCCTCATCCAGCAAATGTTATCAAAGCAGACAAAGAAAAAGTGGATCAGCAACCCGCATCAGCCTTTCACTCACCTGTGCTTTCCACAGACATTCAGCCAAAGGTGAGCAATCGTAAGACAAAGCATGTTTTATGTTACCTACCCAGTAGGTTTTGTCACTTATTTGATGACCCTGTAGGGCAATACATGGAGTGGCATTTTTTCCAGGTATTGAATCCTCCAAAATTCATCTTGCCTTGAGCACTAGGAGGAGAACTAAAAAATGTAATCGATTTGTTGTCACGGTTTCATTATCTTTTATTGATCAGTGACAGAGTAAATAAGTTTTCATTTAGGAAGTTACTTGACTGGCTCTCGTGGAAGTCCACTTTCACCTAGAACTTTGTAAAAATAAGTTAATCTAGGAGTGTACATGATAAATAAGCTCCTTTTGGATCCCATGTGTTTGTTTTCATTTTTAGTAGAGTAGTGTACATATCTTCCCATTTTCTTCAACGAAATTTTTGAGCTAGACTCCATAGCCCAACAGCTAAGGCACTAGAACTGTGCATTATTGGTAGCAACCAGGGAGCATGCCATCCCCTGTGGAGCCAAATGTTATCACATGAACTTCTCAGAGTCTTGTGGGTTTGTGGTTTCTACCTAAGTCTGCAATTTTACCCTGTCTTTCTCCATTTCACCAACCAAATCTCAAGTTTTTGTTTCCCTTCGGGTTGTAATTTTTTCTCTGTTTTCCCTTGTTCATTTGAACGACCTGTTTTTCCTTGTTGTATTACCTGAGAAGTCTTGGCCCTAATATTTTTTGTTTTCTCTGAGGTTGATCACTTCCTCTTTGCATCTGTCACTGATCCTTATGTTTTCCCGATCCCTCATCCAGTCATCCAAGTCTTTGTTTATTCATGTCGCAGCCATGAACACAAAGTACAGTTTTCCTAACAGTCCATTTTGGGCTTGAAACACAAGCAGAAGGTAGTTTTAATCTTTCAATGGAAAATATCCATCAGGTGATTCAATCGACGACTTGCATTCTTTTGGAAGGTCCGGACTCCTGAAACCCGAAATTAGTGTGGGTCGTCCGATGTAGCAGGGACGCGTGGCACTGGATCTGAGAAATCATGGTTTCGTGAATCAGGGGTTTTAGCATGGAGCATGGCGTAAGTATGTGATGTGAGAAATTGCGAAGCGCCTGGGAGTTGGGCCCATGATCATATCCCATGGTCATATGGAAAGTAGGGCCATAAATAAGGGCAAGCACCTATTGAGCGGCTGGTGACTGGGGTTTTCGAGGAAGAAAATTGTGGCTGTCAAATTCAAAACAAGTCTAACCGTAGATCTGGATAGCCCATTTCGCAAGTTCGAGCATTGGTATATTTGGAATCAAGTGGAGTAAAGACTCCCGAAACACAAAATCCCAAAATTTCATATGGGATAAGCGTGAGGTCATGGCCCTAGGTCACATTTAAAAAGGGAGCCAAAGTAAAAGGAGTTAGCACCCAAGCCCCAGAGCACCAAGATGCATGGAATGTTTTTAGCGCTAACACATGGCACTTTTTTCCATCATTCTCAGACATGCCTCTAGCCTTTTTTTGAGTGACATCTGTCACCTCTCCGTCTACGACACATCAGCATGGTGATGTCATGCCTTCACATCATATTATCCTTCGGGAGGTGTTATTGTTCAGTGCCAAAGATCTCAGATCGTGAACAGATCAGTGACCAAAGTCTATTGTGGGGACACAGCGTGCTCGGTCGATAATTTTCTTAAGTGGTCCCGCAATGGAAACCATGGTATGGAGAATGTGTTGCGTGGAAAAAGGAGATGGATTGAGGGCCCAAAAGAAATCTGAGCCCAAACCACTTTGAGTGGCCATGCAATCACGTGTTGATATAGTGTCCTATCCGAGAGCACCATGTGGTCGTGTCCTTGAGCATTAAGTCTTGTTCAATCTCTGATGAAAAGTAGTTAATGGAAGGTAGGTTTGGTGGTTGAAACCTCGGCTCAATCCATAAATTAAAGGCATGGAAAGCTCGGTCGTGGGGACTAAATCATCAGCCTGTGGTACCCCTGTGGGCAGATGTTCCTACAAATCCCATGTCGATCTGAGCTTGCGTCTGACAGAGGGATGCACATTCAGTCTAACAAAAGAAGTCGTCAACGCAAAGATTTGATTCTAGTGATCAAATCACACTCCTGGTAGTGGTGAATTGTTCTGAGTATAAATAAGTAGTTTTGATATTTTGTTAAGGTCGTCAAATGGTTGAGCAGAGTTCCCTATTTTATAATATTTTGATGCCAGAACTGTTCTCTGGTTATGTATCAGATTTGATACTCTCAAATTAATAGAAGTCAACCTCTTTTCATTTCTTTGTAAAAACTGTACTAAAACACTCAGGCATGGGGGATCCATTCGAGGGTTGTTATGTTGTTGTAATGTAGGTTTGATTACAATGGTATCGTGACCAGTTTTAGTCAGCTTCCTTGTGATATTTTCCCCTCTTACACTGAATGGCTTGGGCATGGAGGATCCAGTTGATTTGTTGTAGCTACATGGTGATGTAGGTTTGATCATTGTGATGGTGTGACTGTGTTGTTTGGACATATTTCAATGTCTGAAGCTTGATCTTAAGAGTGATCTTGAGTATGAGTTTTTCTTCTCCAAGTTGCTTGAAAGCTTGATTCTCATAGCATTCTTGTTCACCTTTGTCACTAAGTCTTCCCTCTACTCATACTTAAACTCAATTCACTGACTGAAGTTAGTTGTGGCCCTCACTTCCCTATGTATTTCTTGTCCAGTTTTGTGTTGAACATCATTCATATATTGAGTTTTTTTCATTGACCTCCACTCATATAAAACCAACATCCACCAAAAACTCTAATGGGTACTGGGCTTATCCTCCTGCAATATGAGAGTGATTATCAGTGCTAACACTATGCATATGCATGTTCACAGTAATATCTGTAAATTCATTACTTCTTTTTCTGAACAAGAAAATTTCATGTAGTCAATGCTCATGTGACTACTTGACTTGCAAATTTCCTGTTGCAATGTCTAACACCTCCCTGAAATTTCCTCAACTTCATGAGTTAACCACATTTTAGTTGTTAGTAACAATTATTTCCATGCAATAATATATATGCACGTACTTACAAAACATATTCAACCATTGCATTTATTAAACAATTATATCACGTACTATGCATGAGTGCAATTCTCAATGCATACTTATTCAATGCACCTTGCATTGAATTACATAATGCTCTTTATCTCAGTCATGTATCTCATCATCCATAAGTTGGAATTTTGGCCAATGTGTTGACACATTCTCCACACACACTTCCTATTGTCTTCCCAATTAAGTGGATGCCTTCCTTTTCAACCCAAACACTACACCAAGAATATAATTCTGTGGTGTTCATTAGTGTTAGAAAAAAGGTTGCAGTCCAAGTTTTATTTAAAGGTAGGAATCTTTTAGTACCTGTGTGGCTCATAACCTTTCCATATACATACCTTGCCATATCCAACCATTTCCTAGTCTCATACATGACTAGCTTACTGACATTTGTTCCTATAACAAGTTCTTATCTTTTAATTCTTTGGTTATTACCCCATAACCAAATTAACATGACATTCTACTATGTCAGTCTGTGCATTCAGAAGCTAAAAAAAATTGAATTAATACAGGCCTCCAACCTTTACCACATCCAGTGGTATGCATTCAATAATATAATCATGTGATTTTATAAAATAACTCTAGCTGAGGAAATTCTTACCTAAATTTCCTTTCAGCAATTATGCAAAAAGAGTAATAAAAAACTCATACCTGCATGACTTCCATTAATAAATTTTATACTACCTGAATGTCTGATGGCAGTAGAAGCTTTCATGATTCTTTTATCAAACTTATAACCAACACTTCAGCTCTCTGTTGCTTCTCTCCTTATGCAACAACATCACCAACAAAACTTGCAAGCATGCAAGCATTCTTTCCTCTAGCTGACCCAACAAGCCATAACATACTTGCTGCCACAGAAATTGCAGCAACTTCTTTCTCCCAATAAAACTTTTCCTTTTCTATCCCAGAAGTCTTCAATTCTTCTCGGATTCCTGAATCTTCTTGCGATCTCATTGTAGTCACTGTACATGTCTATTTTTGTCTTGATCACTTTTTGATGCAGTGCCCCCACCTCAACGGGGTCTGCTGACCTCTCGATCAATGGATCTTCAAAATCTCAGAGCTGGAGCAGCTCTTTGGGTCCCTACTAGAATGCCCATGAAACAAATCCATAGGTCCTTGCACAAAACCTCACATGCACGAACTAGCGATGGGCACAAGCTTCCTCTACGTGACCATCAGCTATGACCACACGCCTATACAAAAGGCGCTTCACGATTTCGTACTTCAGGCATTCTGTTGTGAGTCAACCCCTACTCTCTCAATCCCTGAACTCTGAATGGAGAACCTAGCAAGTGTTATATTCATTCCTTTGACCTTCGACGATGTGACCTCCAGCTATGACCTGGGGTCCAACTCCCATGCGCTTCGAGACTTCACACTTCACGATGTCGGAATACTACTCACCTCCCTCCTTCCGATACCCAAAACCTTCTCCCCAACGAAGGAGATCAACAGTCATATCTGCTTTCAGACCAACGGCCCAAACTATTCCTCCTGAGATTTGAAGTGTTAAACGACTCTCGACTCTTATCTTCCTCATGAATCCACTAGATCTAACGGAGCGCAACTATCATCACCTCTCTCCTCCAGGGATATCTAACATCCGTTGAGATTCTTGATAAGTTTCTTCTGTCCAACTCTGCGTCAACCCTTCTGAACTTGTTTTCCACAAGGTGACTTCGACCCTCATCTTTCCTTTGAACACTTGACAACTCTATCCTTCCTGAGCTTGATTCTCACTGCAACTCAAGGATTCTCAAGAATCCTGCTCGTACTCCTTGCGTCCTTCATGATAACCCCTAGCTATCTACAACTCTAACTATGTGCACTCCTCACAATAGAAGTTCTTCAACCTCCTTCCCTCAGGTTGGATAAGTCTAAGAATTAACTTGGCTTGTGCACACCTTGCACGACTCTGTGCTACCCTTGCACTTATGTTGGTATAAATTTCATGGTATCTCTCTTGAGATTTTTAAGGTAAACCCAGAATCTGCCGATGCACTCCTTGCAGCTTTTTGTTGCACCCTTACAAAAATTCTCAAGAAGAGAAACAATTGAAACTTATACACTTCTCACAGACTCATATGTTCAACATGAAATAAAATTCATTTAGCATAAGATAACACATGCATAATAGAGACTACAGACAAACTGTAAACATACCAATCAATTGGTACATAAAACAAACATAATACACCATAAAATTGGATCAAGGCATTCTTATATTGATTCAAGTGCTTCAGTGCAAGGTCTCCAACAATGACAGCTTCTTTGTTCATACAATCCTCTCTACTCTCTTCTCTACCTAGCATTCACATTTGAAGTGCAAATATTGTCACCTGGAATTTCTTTCCCAAACAAGAATTCCATTTGGGGTTTCCATGCCACTTATCGAACCCAACATCTGATCCAATGACTTATGAAAAATATCAGATGTAGAAAAAAGAATTTTCCCTCTCCTTCTTCCTTATTTATTCTATCTGAAAACATCTCTAGCACTTTTTTATATTTTAATGTAACTATTACATATGGAATCCTCTTTTCGATACCTTCCCAATCATAGCTTCCTTGCTCAATTCTGAGCCTTGAGAAGAAAGCTATGATCCTTTAAAACTTGTGCTTATTCTCTGATGCACTTCTTGTGCAACGATCTCCTTTCTCTGAGCTAATGTATATTATATATTTGTTGGACCCTATCATAAATTTCCCAGGTCTTCAGTATTATTTTGATGCGGTTCAAACCAAACAAAACCCACCTACTTCCTTCCTAACCATTTTCCCTTCTTTAACACAGTTTTCAGGCACTAGCCCCTGTTTTCCTTAATCCCTTAGTTCTCATGGGACCACGGTTGTGACCAAGTGATAAATCCATAGGTGCTTACTTGGGACTTCGGGTTTCGGAAGTCTTCAAAGTACCTCTCAACAGTCTCTCAGAGTTCCGAATTAACGAACTCGTGAAGTAAGGTGGATCGATGGTCCACAACTACTCGGCATCTAACCACTGATACCCACTGTGGAACTTCAGAGCTTCGGAACTTCAGGCTTCAGAATTTTTCACACCGGCTTCTTTACAATCTTTTGAATTCTGAAATTCTAAACTTCTTACCCCCAGGTCCACATAGTACATATGTCACCATCTTGGGTGGTAGCACATGGCATGTCTAGGAAAGTCCACGTAACCCCTCGGTAAAACTGTGGTTTGGATTGTGGGACCGCCTTGGGAAATTAACTCTCGGGGAACTTGGGTCCCCGCAATGCCTTATGGCCTTCGATCTTAATGTATCATGATCAATGCCACTGTGGGTCCTCCGACCTTTAACTACATTACGTAACCTTGGGCCCCACTAACCCTACTCATACAGAATGTGACATGGAAGAATACTAGTGGTTGACACATGGCCCAGTCATATGGGTGACACACATCACGTTCCAAATGCCAATTCAATATTCCATGGGTTCAAAACCTGCTGACACATGGCACACAACCCACATGTCCATGTCAATCCAAGTGACTTCATCATGCCACGTTACTCCAGAGTTTCAGACTTCAGAAGTTTTTGCGTTTGCTTCCTTCCATTTTCCCGATTTCCAAACTTCTGAACTTCTTTAACCTCAATCCCCCACATAGTACAGTTGTCACCAACTAAAGCGGTGGCATGTGGCATGTTTAGGAAGTTCCACGTCCCCCTGGCAACGTCATCTGGCCCCAACACATCTACTCTTTTTCTTCGGAACTTCGGACTTCGAAAGTCCTCTCCTCATCATACATTAGTTCTTCCGACTTCCAAAATCTGAAATTAGGGTTTTCTCTTTTTCTTTGGAACTTCGGGTTTCAAAAGTTTGTGCATCAGCACATCCCACTTCTCCCGATTGACGAATTCCAAAGTCACAAACTACTCTTCTTCTTGATCTAACGTTCAAGCTCTTCTCCTTAGATATATTGTGTAGATCTCTCCTCGGGACTTCGGAGATTCGGGATTCGGAAGTTTGTACATCAGCACATCCCACTTCTCCCGATTTCTGAACTCTGAAAGGCTTCCAGGATAACCCTCTTGCACCTTCTCCAAATCTAATGGTCGTAAATGATTTCCCTTCCTTTTGAACAGATTCTACGGTCCCAACACCACCAGTGTTGTGATCTCTCTCATGTGACCAAATACCATGTATGTCATAGTTTTATAATACCACTACCCCTCATGAGCTTCGTAACATGGCCAAAGTAACCTATTAGCACTCAGGAACTTTCTGAGGTTCAAAATTGGTTCCTCCAGACACAATTTCCACTTGAAACCTTGGCTCTAAAGACCATTTATCCAGCCCATCCAGGTTCAGCGTTGAAACCTTAGCTCTGAACTCAAATTTTGTCTACTTCGACAACAATTCTTTCCGAAATGTTTGCTTCAATTTCCACTAACATGGCCCATCCAGGATCAGTGTTGAAAACCTTGGCTCTGATACCAAATTGTAATGTCCCCAGTCACCAACCGGCCTGGGCAATGCCACTACTCGGACACTTCACTTAGCTCTGATACCAAATTAATTGTAACATCCTCAGCCCTCCAGAGACCAGGTAATGCTACCACGTGGAATATACACTTATAGAATATATATGCATTTTAATGAATTTAAAACACAGAATTACTGCTACCATACAGAATCAATGGAACTAACAATAATTCGTATACACAATGGAATACATGATAACATTCAAGCATCACAAACATGCATAACATATAAATTAAGCACAGAAATGATACTTATGTTTTCAGTTGGGGTAACACCACCAACTATGTGCAGACCTTCCATGAACCTCCCAGCCTTAGATGTCACACACCCACTACAGCAAAATAAATTTTTCACCCCCTTTTTTTTTAAGGGACAGAATCCCCGAATTCCTATGGGGGCCTAGCGCAGGCTATCTCTTCCCTTATCCTCCTCCATGTGATAGATGGTTATGACCACAGGCCTTACCAAAAGCCACTCCCGGCTTTCGTGTTTCAGAATTCCTTTGTGCGAGCTCTCCCCGGTTCCCTGTCCTTTGAAACATCGAAACCCGAAATGGGGTTAATGAGATCTTTGGCTCCCCTTTTTCCCTACTCCATGCGACCACCTTCATGACCATGCGCTAACACCAAATGGCACTACCAGAACTTGGTTTTCGGGATTCCTATTGCAAGGAACCCTTGTTCCTTGAATCCCCGAAACTTGAAACAGGGCTAAAATTCTTGTCTCCCTCCCTTAATCCTTTTTCACATGACCCTGTCCTATGGCCTAGGGCTACTCCTCCGAGTACTTCAGGTTTCTCTATTCAGATAATAATTATACAGTGCTTCTGCCTTTCCCTTTCAAATCCCCGAAACCCAAAAGCCCGATACCATCTGGATCTATGGTCCAGATCTTTAACTTGATCAACGGCCTAGATCAAACCCCGACATTCTATCTTTGGGGATTCTGGCGGGGTCTTCACTCCTATTTCCCCAATGACCAAACACCGGTGGCTTCTAGATCTCTGCCACATGTTCTCCAAAATGGATGTCCCTGATTCTTTCAGAGACTCTCCTTTCGTGATTTTTGGGAAGTCCTCCCTCAAATTTCCTGAAGTCCAAATCCCCAGTGAATTAAATCAACGGTTTGGATCTAAGTTATATCGATGGCCCACAAGCCCCATGATCTAATGGCTGTGATCTCTCTTAAATAAATCGACTAGGATTAAGTCATGATTTCATGACTCGTGAGTTCTAAGAACTCCTCCCATTGACTTCTTTCAACAGTGAGTCAACGAAATGCCTAACACTTGCCACATGTCCTCTACAAATGGATGGTCCAGATATGTTCTCAAGACTTTAATGGGTATCTCTCTCTTTCTTATACAAGGGTTAACCTCATGCACCTTCTCTCATATCCGACGGATATCAGTCCTCGGCGCTAGATCTGACGGTCTAGATCAGATCTTTTCCCTCTGTCTTTTCTCCTAGTCTCTCGTTTCGGAATTTTCCTTTGGGGACAGCTTCCCCATGTTCTCCAAATTCCCTGTAACCAATGTTCTAAATCCATTTCTTCCTATTGGAAGAAATCAATGGTCGATCGTTTCTCTTGATCGACGGTTCTTATTCCTCCTGAACTTTGAGCGTTCAACAGTCCTGTTGTTAACCTCCTTGCAAGTTCGTTAGATCTGACGATCGTGACAGACCTCAGATCCTCTGAAATGATCTCGTCCATTCATCTTCCAAACAAAGGGATACTCCCTTTCGTTACTTGAACTTCTCGATATCCTTCCTGAGCTTTGTCAGATATGAAGGAACTTAAGAGCTTCGCACTCTTTCTCCTTGACTAAAACACCTAAAGGGATCTTCAGCACAAATATTGCGCTTCTTCATCAAGTCTAGGACTTTAGGGTTCTGGGTTTCCATTTTCCTCATCGAGAGTCTGTGTATGTCTACACTACCTCTCCTGAGCTTAACAAACTTTGTCCTCCAAGGGACTTAGAGCGACTAAGAGAGTAAACCTGCGTATATGAGACTACGCCTAATGGTCGGCGAACTCATAGTTCATGACTCTGGCTTATTCCACCACAGGACACAAGTATTTACGAGTGTAAAACATCTTCTAACCATGTAATTTCTTATTGGCCTAATTATACAACCAAGCAGTAAGGAAAGGGACACAATATATTCATTCAGAAAATCAAGCACAATCCTTGAAACATACATAGTATAACCAATTCATGCCTAGTTACAGCTAAACTACACAGGGTAGGAAAATACTTATCTATTACAGGTTGTTTCCAATCAACTAACTATGGGCATTCATCCTTCCACCTGACCATAGGCACAAAGGCATTCATTCTTATCACTATGGCCACCCCTGTGCCAAGCCATGATATCACCAGGGAAATCTCACACTGCTCGAGGGTTCTTCCTCCGTTTTTGCTTCTGTTTGGGTCCTGTCCTCTATAACTCAGAGCTTTCTCTCTGTTATGGCCTTGGTGAGGTTTATTTGATTCTCACTCAGCATCAAACTCATAGCCTTTTGTTCATCATTCGCTAGAGAGCTCCACGCATCTCCCTTGTGAGCTTACGCTCTTTTGTCCCGATGTCTCCTCTCCCATGTGTATCCCTCTTACCTTGGAAGTTTTTTTGACCTATCATGTTCCTTCTGTCAGAAGGAAGCTCAGGTTTGCAGGTCCCTGCAGTACTTCGAGCTGATATCCCATGTTTCCATTCATGGGGGTGGTTGATTGTTCAACCACCAGTCCTTTCTTCATTAACTAATTTCTCTCCTCTAGTGATATCATGGCCGGTACTTTCAAGGCTTCACCCCCATAGTCAGTTATTGGAAACTCAATCAATAATACATTTACATTTTCTTCATGCCTTAGCATGGTAATTCCTATTTTATGATTAATTACAAATTGGGGGTGTTGTAGGAAAATCTCCCTGTGGACAGGTAGATCGCCTCAGAGAGCTAGACTCTTAACTCTAAGATAGAAAGTGCTTAACGTGGACACTGACTTCCTTTCAGATCTATACAAACTAATGCATGAGGAGGAAGGAGAACATAAGTACCTTTTTATCGACGTTTTTCCCTGCACACTCCGAGTTGAGCTCCAATCTTTCGCTCCTCGATGAGCCATGTAGACAAAACAACAGTACAACCACTTCCTACTCTATTGATATTAGCTTGAAAATAGATCTATCTATCAACGATAAGTTCATGTAAGATCAGACACAAACTAGAAAGAAACAGGCCAAGAAAATTATATTAATGAGGACAAAACATTGCTTACAGCCATAGATGAATTGCAGCAGCTTTGCCAAGTCCTCCTTGTCTACCCCTTGCTCAAAAGATCCACGATCTGAATGATGATAGCTTCACCAATTGCTCGCTATGAGATCATAGGTCTCTTGCTTCCAAAATATCTTTGTTCCAGCACCACTTATGAGATCATAAGTTTGGTGTGATTCTCTCCTTCCAGTCCTCTTTCACCAT
>CBVK0100393468.1:0-28375 GCA_900067695.1 Picea abies | reverse complement strand
GTCTGCTGAGGAGCAGGAGGAGTATGATTCCATTGTGCAGAATGATGTGTGAGAGGTGGTGCCTAGGCCAAAGGGGAAGTCATTGGTGACTTCAAGGTGGTTGTACAATATTAAGTATGTTGTAGATGGCATCATCGAGAAAGAAAAGGCTTGATTTATGGCAAGAGGATTCTCTCAAGTTGAGGGGATTGACTGTGATGAGACATTCACACCAGTTGCGAGATATACTTCCATCAGAATTATTATGGCCATTGTAGCAGAGATGGGTTATAATATCCATCAGATGGATGTGATGACAACATTTCTGAATGGTCTTATATAGGATGAGGTATACATTGAGTAGCCACAGGGGTTCGAGGTGTCTGGGAGAGAGTCCCACATGTGACTCTTGAAAAATCCATTGTATGGTCTAAAGAAAGATCCATGAGCTTTGTATTCCAAGATTGACTCTTACTTGTTACATATGGGATTTTAAAAGAGTGAGGTGGATCCGAATCTTTACTACATTGTTTGTGGAGAGGATACTTTCATTATTATCCTATATATTGATGACTTGTTTATCACTAGAGGGGAGGAGCTCATAGATGATTGCAAGAGGGGTATTGCTTCATATTTTGAGATGAAATACACAGGATCGATGCATTATTTCTTGGGGAATGGAGGTTTTCTAGGAGGATGGGCACATATTTATGGGACAAGGGAAGTATGCAATGAATATTCTGAGCAGATTTCAGATGGAGGATTACAGAACCATGTTTACACCTATGGTCACCAACTAGAGGAAGCTTAGTGGTTCTGAGTCCGAGTTGGTGGATGCCACAAGATATCGTCAGTTGGTTGGTTCATTGATGTATCTGGTGATCCAGGTGGATATTTGTGGCCACCTACCTATTCCAATTGGATCCTCTTGTTTTGGTTCAACACGTTCTTATGTACTTATTTGTAATTGTGGGTTCTACACTTCTGGGGTTGTCTAGAGCCCTACACATCTTCCAAGTGGATACTGGTGGCCTCCCAACTAATCCGATTGGCTTATTTTTTATGTTTTCATGTCAACACATATTGCTATACTTCCAGGGATGTTTTGGGGCCCCAAACAATGATTTTTTTGCTTGCCACAGTCAAACTGTAGACGAAGTCAGAGTTTTATGGAGTAATATGTAGTTCTCTAAAATACCTTTCCAACATGCTATCACACACCTAAAAAGGAGGTCGTATGAAAAACTTACGACCCTGGGAAGTGGAGGTACCAACTTACCCATAGAGGCCCACATAAATTTTGGTGTTTCATCTCCTAGGGTTAGGTTTTTGGATGTCTACAGTTTTGGCATTCATGAGTAATATTAAAAAGGCCTCTAGAGCCTCATTGTAATCATTTTTCTCAGACTAATGCATGTAACAAACACATCTCTTCTCAGAGATAGATACCACCATTCGAGCAAGTGTTTCATTTCTATAGTTTTATAGTTTCAACCTATTTAATTTATTCAATAGAAGATATTGTTCATTGGATATGTGTGTTGTTCTTCAGATCTCTATGTTTATTGTATTCAATCTGTTAATCAGTTCATTCCACTCCTAGATCCATATCAGTGGTATCTGAGCGATATACTCTTCATTTATTTTTCTTCGTGCATGTCCCTGAAAATATCTAGGTACAAGAAGTTGGGACTTGAACCAATCAAGCCATTGCAAGATCATTCGCACCGAGCCTGACAACAACCCATGGGAGACAAAAATAAATATGATGGAGCATGATATCCTTTAAAAATGTTTCTTGAGGAAGTCCTTGCATGACAAAGGAACGAAATGATGGAAAAATTTGCGCAGATCCTTTGGTGGCTCCCATAGGAGAAGCATCTTCATCAAGCGACCATGCAACCCCCTTCAAGGTACAAGGAAATTTTGATATTCCATTATTTGAAGGATTTATAGATGCGAATGTTGTAGATAAATGGTTGAATATTATCAAAGGGTATTTTTCAATCCACAGTTTTTTAGATAGGGAAAAAAATACTTTTGCACTCCTCAAGGTTGTCCCCCATGTTAAGGACCGATGGGAAACTTACTCCAAGCAAAGAATCATAGAGGAATCTGCAATACTTGTGGTTACCCCTACATGGGATTCCTTCTTGGATGCTATTAAAGAACAATACTAGCCTTTTGGAAGTTATGAGGACCAGTACACCAGATGGACCACCCTGCGTCAAGAAAGAGACCAGAAAGTACCAAATTTCACCAATATTTTCCATACCCTGCGCACCAAGTTGGGTATCAAAGAATCTAAGCGACATATAGTTCTCAAATACCACATATATTTGCATAGATATATTAAAAAAAAATGGAGTTTTTGGACATCACCTCATTGGGTATGGCTTATAGATATGATGTTAAGATCGAACATAAATTTAAGCAGAAGTGGCGAGATTTTGGATCTACAAACTCCTCACAGTTGAAGCAGGGAAAAGGTGGCCCCAAACCTACATAACAAGGGAAAAAGAAAAGATGGCCACTCTCAGGACAACCAGTCCAAGCCGCAACACAAGAAGGGAAATGAGAATATGAAGAAGGACAAGGGAAAATGGTGTTAATATCATAAAATCCCTGGCACAAAATTGAAGAATTTCACTCCAAGAAGTCACTCGTGGCCGAGGTGAAGGCTTTTGAGTTAGAGGTCGATTATGATTCTGAATCAAATCCAAAAGGAGGGAAGCATATTATCGATGTTGAAGCCAATGCCACTATCACTACCACCAAGGTCTAGCCAAGGGAACCGGAAGAACCAAAGGAAGGGGAATGCCTCTTTCGCTCACAGATGTGGGTAAAGGGGGCTTTGCTTCATTTCATTGTCAATAGCGGTAGTAAGAGGAACCTGATCTCAGCAGAGGTCATCAAGTGGCTGGACCCATCGATGAAAAATGCACCTGCATCCCTACACCATCAATTGGCTTCACCAAGGAAGAGATATCCGCGTTGGCCAACAGTGCCTTCTTCCCTACGACATCAAGCCTTTCAAAGATGAGGTATTGTGTGATATTTATCCCCTTGAAGTTTGTGATGTTCTTTTAGGACAACCATATTTGTGTAAGCATCATGTTGTGTATGAGTCTAGACCCCGCATTGTTATTATTACTTTGGGTAGACAATTGTATAGGATACCAGAGGTGGTGCTTCCTACCACTATTTCTTTAATCTCTACTAAGCAATGCAGTAAGGTCATTTCACAGATTGGGAAGTTCATCTTCTTTGTGACCATTCTCATAGTAAGTAGAAGGTCACCGTCACATCTTTGGCCTCTAGATAGAGCCTCTCTTTGCATCATAAGCAAGTGGACAGGATCGTGGAAGAATACATATACATCTTCTCCTCACCCACCAGGGTACCGACGCACTGCCAAGTCAAGAATCCAATTGATCTAACCCCCGATGCACCTCTACCTAATGGACCAATCTATCATCACTCACTGATGGAAAATGATGAAATCGAGCATTAGATCCAAGAGCTTCTTCAAAATGGGCACATTAGACCCAACTCCTCCCCTTGTAGAAGCCCGATTTTACTAGTGCATAAGAAGGAAGAGACCTTGGTGACTCTTCATTGATTATAGAGAATTAAAAAAAATAACAATCAGAAACTGGTACCCAATTCCCAGGATTGATGACCTTCTTGACCAACTCAAGGGGGAAAAATTATTCAGCAAGATTGACCTAAAGTTTGGTTACCACCAGGTTCCCATCGAACCAACTGATGTCTAGAAGACAACTTTCAAATCTAAAGAAGGTCTCTTCGAATGGTTGGTCATGCCCTTTGGCCTAACAAATGCACTGACCACTTTCATGAGGTTGATGGATGATGTATTGAGACCCTTCACCAACACTTTTGTGGTGGTATATTTGGATGACATCCTCATCTTCAACAAAACTTGGGAGGATCACATGCAACATATTCAACAGGTTTTGATCACTCTGCGGAAACACAAGTTATATTCCAACTTGGAAAAATGTTCCTTTGGAATGAAAAAGGTCCAATACTTGGGCTACATTGTTGATGAGAATGGGGTACATGTTGATCCTACTAAGATCCAACCCATCCATGACTGGTGAGCCCTGACCACACTAATTGAGCTTCAGAGCTTCCTGGGACTAGCCAAATTCTACCGACGGTTCATGTTGGGATTTTCCCATATTGCATGGGCCCTCAGCCACGTGACCAAGGGCAGTGGTAGGGAAAAGTTTGTGCGAGGGAAGGAAAAACAACAAGAATTTGATGATCTGAAGCATCACTTGTGCTCAGATATAGTAATCTTCTTTCCCGATCTACAACAACCATTCGATATTAAGACTGATGCATCTAACTATGATGTAGGTGCAATTCTCACTCAACATAATCATCCGGTGGCATACCATAGTGAGACACTCTTAGATATTGTCTGAAAATACCCCACCTATGACAAGGAAATGAATTCCATTGTACAATCTTGTCGTTAATGGAAAAATTACATTCTAGGAAAGGATATGATCATCCACACTGATCACAAGCCTCTGCAGTTCATACAGACACAGGGGAAGTTGTAGAATGACCGCCATCTGAAGTGGTCCACCTACCTACAATAGTTCCATCTCAAAATTAAGTATAAGACAAGGAGAAAAAATCATGTCACTGACTGCCTAAGTCGACCTCCTGTGGATGCACTCACTAATGTGCTCCATTCATGTAGACACGAGACATCTAAGTGGCCCCAAATTTATCAACAAGATCCAGACTTCACCACCACCTATCAGCTCTTGGGTACATGCGTGACTATCACCGATTTTCACATTCAAGAATGGTTTTTATGCCATTTGGGCCATCTATGTGTTCCTGCAAGTGAGAGTGCAAAGATGATTTGGGAATCCCACTACATTCAGATGGTAGGACATTTTTGTGTGGAGAAAACTATGGTCGTTCTCCAGAAACATTTTTATTGGAAAAAACTTCGATAGGATGTCACCAAGTATATTAGATCTTGCACTGCCTGTGCCATTGCCAAGCCAACCATCAAGAAGCAAGGATTATACACCCCTCTCCCTACCCTTGAGAATCCTTGGGAATCCATCTCGATGGATTACATGTCTAGAATTCCATCCACCAAGAAAGGAAATGGTTGTGTATTTGTGATCACTGATCAGTTTTCAAAGATGGCCATCCTCACAACTTGCAAGAAGAAAATCACAGTGAAAAATATTTCCAAGATCTTATTTGAACGAGTGTGGGTCCGTTTTGGGATACCACAGACCATCATCTCTGACCGCGACAACATGTTCCTCATCACATTTTGGTCGAGTCTCTGGTCACTGTTGGACACCAAGCTCACTAAATATACTGCTTTCTAGCCCCAAACATACAACCAAACATAGGTCGTCAATCGGATGATTGTGCACATCCTGCACATGTACATTTCTAAGCATCCACATACATGAGATGAGAGTCTCTCCTATGTTTAACACAGTTACAACAGGGCTCTCCATAGCTCCACCGAACATAGCCCATTTCAGGTGGGACTGGGATTCCAACCATTGGGTCCCATTGATGTTGCACTACCTTTGGAAACCACACATACAGACTCTTTCCATGTTCATTCTGAGACTGAAAAAGCCACCAAATTCATTGAGCGGATTCAACACATCCACCAACAGGTCCATGAGATTTTATAGAAATCTAATTCTAAGTACAAGCAGTGCCATGATGAACATAGGGTACCGCACCAGTTTCAGGTTGGAGACAAGGTCTGCTTACATTTGTAGAAGGATCATCTTACAAGGCCCCATCAGAAGCTTCACCCACTTTGCTATGGGCCTTACACAATCACCAAGGCTATGGGTAGCACTTGTTTTGAGCTCAACACTCCACCCTTCCTTGGCTTGCACTCAGTGTTCAATGTGGACCTCCGTCTACCATATTTTCCACGATTATTGGACACCTCAAAGATCAAAGAACAAATGCCACAAACATAGCTCAACCATGACTGCATGGAACATGCATCCACTGATCAGATAGTAGACACACAGGTCAAGGTCACTCGCCAACAGAGGATCTAGCTTTATCAGGTTGTCAAGGTAGGGAAACTCTTACACCAAGGAAAGTGGCTCACCCAAAGAAAAATTCAGTATAATTTTCCTCACCTGATGGGGGAACTCAACACAATGGAGACCATTGCTTCCTAAGGGGGGAGGAATGTTCCAGGTGGATATTGGTGGCCACCCACCTATTCCAACTGGTTCCTCTTGACAGTTTTTGGTTCAACACGTTCTTCTGTACTTCTTTGTAATTGCAGGTTCTACACTTTCAGGGATGTCTAAATCCATACACATCTTCCAGGTGGATACTGGTATCCTCCCACCTAATCCAACTGGATTATTTTGTATGTTTTCATTTCAACACATCTTATTGTACTTTCAGGGCCGTTTTGGGGCCCTAAACAATGTTTTATTTTCTTGCCACAGTTAAATTGTAGACAGAGTCAACTTTTGACGACGTAATGTGTATTTATTTAATATACATTTCCAATGAGCTACCACATGCCTAAAACAAAGGTCGTATGAAAAATTTACGACACTGGGAAGTTGAGGTACCAACTTACCCATAGGGGCCCACTTAAATTTTTGCATTTAATCTCCTAGGATTGGTTTTTTCATGAGTAATATTAAAAAGGCCTATGGATCCTCATTGTAATCATTTTTCTCAGATGGATGTGCATAGCAACCACATCTCTTCTCAAAGATAGCTACCACCATTCGAGCAAGTAATTTAGTTATGCAATTTTACATTTTCAACCTATTTTATTTATTCAATATAAGATATTTTTCATTGGATATCTTTGTTTTTCTTCATGTCTCTGTGTTTATTGTATTTAGTTTGTTAATCACTTCTTTCCACTCCTGAATCTGGATCATTTGTTCAACACTAGAACACATATTTGTTTTTTTGTGAATGTTATCAATCAATATATGGTGGAGCCTAGGAGAGTGCACTTGATAGCAACAAAATATGTTTTGAGGTGCATAGCAGGGTCAATGGAGTATGGTTTGTACTACATAAGAGGTGATGGGGTCATTTTTATTGGCTATACAGACTCAGATTTGGCAGGATGTGCAGTTGATAAGAAGAGAACTTTAAGGTGTTGTTTCAGGTTGGGATCAAGAGTTCTTTCCCGATTCAGCTGGAAACAAAAGTCATTGGGACTAAGTTTTGCTGAGGTAGAGTATATGGAAGCTATTCAGGCTAACTGTGAGGCTATTTGGCTTCACAAGTTATTGTTTGGCCTATTTGGTCATGAATTGAGGCCTATAGTGATTCAGTGTGATAATAAAATTTGTATCGAACTCTCTGAGAATATAGTCTTTCACGACAGGTCAAAGTACATAGAGATCATATACCACTTCATCCGTGATTGGGTTCAGAAAGGAGAAGTTCATCTTGAGTACATATCTACTGATGAGAAGATTTCATACATTATCATGAAGTCCTTACCAAGGGGCAAGCATGTCTAATTCAGAGAAAAGATTGGAGTGGTGAATAACACTTTCCTCGGTAATAGGGAGAGTTAAGTTTTTGTACCTTGGGAATTGGTCCCCTTGTTTTATTGAGTGCCTAACACCAAAGGGGGGAAATTCCCCTCCCTCACTTTACTTTATGTTATAAATTCAAATTGACTTTATGAGCTTTTAATCATGAAGTGAATTTAATAACATAAAGTGACTTAGGGAACTTAAGTAAAGGGGGAGATCTAATCTCCACCCTTGATCTTGGTTGACTGAGATCTAATCCTAGCCATTGGTTCATAGGTTAACCTTATGATGAGGTTAAAGGAAAGGAAAATGAGGAAAAGGGAATTCATAGTTTCACTTTGAGTTTGAGTGAAGGAGAAGAGGATAAGTGAGGAAGAGGAGGAGAAAGGGGCGCACTTGAGGAACATGAATAGGGCACTGCAAGGAAGGGAACACTTGCTCCAAGGAAGGACACTCTTGCAGAAAAGGAAGAGTGTACTCTCTGCTACAGGAAGGGTGCAATTTCCAAGGCATTGCTCAACAACAACTACATGAAGTACAACACTGAAGTCTGAGACAAAGGGTGTTGTTTCCTAGGTAGTATGCTGGAACAAATTACAAGGAAGAAAAGTGAAACTAACCAAATATAAGTTGGTTGTATTATTTGCTATAATATTTTTCCTATAAAATCCTAATAAATATCCTCTTCACTGGTTTTCCCCTTGGGGTTTTTCCAGGGTCACGTTGACCAAAACTTCATGGGTAAAATTTCTATGGTGTGTGTAACACCCCCCTTTCTAAACCTATGATTATGTGTAATTAAGCATGAATTATGTTTTCCATGTAATGACATAAGAAAATTGTAAATGTATTATTGTTTGATTTAAAATTCCAACCAGTTGACTATGGGGTGAAGCCTTGAATTACTAGCCATGATATCACTAGAGGAAAGAGTGAGGAAATCTAGAGAGGGGGATCATCATGCTAATATGACCCAATCCTCTTTTTTGAATGTATTTGATTTGGAAATATTCAATTATTTCCCTTAGCTTTGATTTTAAGAAAAAATCGATTAATGAGAAGAGGGTTGGTAGTTTAACAACCAACAACCCTAAAAAAATGGAGATATGGAGGGCTTCCTGAGGTGACATAAATTTTCAGCTAGAGGACAACATGAAGGAACACCACAAGTCCCCATGATTGACCCATGAGCTCCCTTTTGAAAAAGGAAAAATGGTACAGGTCGAGAATCTTCCCAAGTGATTTTGAGTAGAAGAGAGTTTTGGTTTAAAGGAGAAGAGATCAGGAGGATAGACATAGAGAGGGAGAAATCAAGAGGAGTTCTAAACAGAGGACGGGGAAGAAAAGTGCAGGAGTGGCCCATGTGTGGGATGAGAGACATGGATCTCAAGAAATATTTGGTTATAGGACTAGTTGGAAATCCTATATCCCAACCTAAGCTAAGAAGGCTGTGAACTTGCTGCTGGAGAGGATATGATAAAACTCATTAAGGAATGATATAGGTGGGTACGAGAAAATCTTGGCTAAGAGTGGTATGAAGGAGAGTAACCTGCACATGACAATCTCCCTGAGAACCTGAGAGAGATGCCCTGGTGGTATCATGGCTTGGCATGGGCGTGGCCTGCTTCTGAAGTGACTGAGCATGCAAATCCTATGGTTGGGTGGAAAGGAAAACACCCATAGTCAATTGGCTTCTTTATTTCCACACTGAACATATAAGATTTTCTTTACTCTATATAATTGAATGGAAAAGAATTATTGATACCAGTGATTGTGTTTTAAATATGTATGGATGGTTAATGGGATTGATATTGTTCTATGGAAAGTCATTGTACTTAGAAAATAAGAATGCTTCATAATGACACAAAGGAAATGAATCTGTGTTTATGTGTGTTGTGTGCATATTTACAGAATTGTCAGGACCCAAATGTCAACTAAACCTACTTAATGCCTGGTTGATTTGATAAGACTCAACAACCATCGATCCATGAGTTGCAATCGATATCATCCATTCAAAGATAGGCTACGATTCCTTGATATTTACACTGTAAAACAATGAAGAATAGTGTCCATCGATCTGGTAAAAATGATCGATGTAGACCATACAAGAGATGGACTAGTCTATTTGTTGAAAATCCCTATGAAATCAATGATGAATCAAGAGTCATCAGATCCACAGACCCGAGAGATATCGATTGTTTATATATTAACCAAGCTCATGAGGGAATCATCCACAAGGTACCAGATCATTGGACCCTCAAAACAACATCTACACCATGTTCTATTGAAATGGCCAATTCCCTGACACCTCGGGAATGAGGCTCCAACCCTTGGTCCCACACCCTAGTCAAATACCCATCAGAGAATATACAAAAAGGATACTGATCGTAGATCTAGTGACAAGGACTGATCATGATCGTTTTATTTAAACAAGGCCTTCTGAATACCCCTTGAGGTCACTAGAAAATATTATTCGTTCGATCAATGGATTGATTGATCTCCACCATAGATTCATTATCTAAGTTCAAGTGGAATCTTGGTCATTGGTTGCGAGGAAGGAGGGATATCCATCGTTGATCCCTGATGTATCGTCACTGGGAGTGGAAGGAAGGTAAAGCATAGGGAAAATTAGAGGCAATGATGATTAGAGGCAACAACAGTCGTTGATTGGCGGTAGGTCAGAGTTAATCTCCACCGTATATCTCTAAAAAACCCTTATTCGTAATTAGAAAGGGTGTTGAAATCATGAGTGATGTGGCATGCCCACATGGAAGCCGACGTGTACTTAGGGGTGATGAATATCACCAGTGGGATAGATGATGAGACGTGAGTGGTCTCAGAGGGGCTCAAAACCTCTGTAGTGTAGGAAATGATCTAGACCGTTAGATATGGACGTGGATAGATCTCAGATGTTCATCAAATTTTTGTGCTTAAAGTAACCCTGGGACACCGAGGTGTAGGTAATCCAATGGTAAGACCCAAAGGGATGATATAAAACCATATATTGGTAGAGTCTGAGAGAAAAAAATATCCCTTGGATCTATGAATATCTATCTTCTGTGAGAGTAAACGAAAGTGGTGACGTATTGATGACGTGGGTTTCCAACTCGACAAACCCTACATCTAGAATGGTGACATATATCATCTGGGGATAGATTGTTAGAGAGAAGGTGGGTTCCATTTTGATTAGGAAGTCCTTAGACCTTGGTTTTAATCACAACCATCGAATCTATGAGATGGTAGATCTGGACTGTTTATCAAACAGAGACTCCCCTGGTGTAACCTAGGTTGTTGATGCCAGTGTATCGTTGTCGAAGGTGAAATGTTGGTGAAATCAGGAGAAGGCCTGGATGACACTGATGACACATGCTTCGATGACTTGAGGGGAGCCATCGATCTGCTGATATGTGAGAGATATCTCCGCTGTTAATTTCCTTGAGATCCATCTGAGAGAGGTTGGTGTCATGATGACGTGAGGGTGCCAGTGTAGCTGAGTAGTGACATATGTCACTATGTAATTGGTTGACAAGGAAAAGTGGGTCATGTTAGGTGAGAAGGTCCTCCAAGCCTTTGTTTTATTTTCTAGACATTAGATATACGTGCCAGTGGATAAGAACCATTGATCTAGGAACAATGTTGTTAGGGTTAAAGGGTGGACATGTTAGGTGTTGTTATGAAATGTCGATGATGGTGAAAGGAGGAAATATCATGAGCATTGGTTGACGCAGGGTGAAGGCCCAGTCTCAACCATTATTCTGTCATGGGTCCCACTCGCTAGATCTAGAGGTGAGAAAGGGACAAGTGGTTAACTATCATTCAAGATGCAGTTGTCGAATCGTCTAGAATCCTCAGATGAAAGGGATGAGGACCATCAGATCAAGGAAAGGTTCGTTTGAATGGACATCGTCAAAACTTCTAGTGGAGGTATCGACTACCCATGAGGATTAATTCCTGACGAAGATTGTGAGGTTCCGTGGGGTCGAAAACCATGAATCAGATAACCATGTGGCAAGTGCCACGCCAAATCCACATTTTTGCCAGGTTGTATGACACAAAGGTCAGACAACCATGTGGGTGCCACATGGTAGTGAGGTGGCATTGGGCCAATAATGGCCAAGAAGCTTATGGAAGTCATAACTTTCAATATAAAGGTCAGTTTTGAGCAAAATTATAGTCGTTGGAAATCTTATGACGAGAAGAAGATGATGGTGCTGAGAAAAATGGATTTTGAGATGGTTAAAGGAAGTGAAATTTTAATATCCCATTTTTTGGAAAGCTAGTAAGGGGGTCGGGTGTGTTACAATGTGCATTTTTATTATCAACATTTGAAATGGAAAATATCATAGGTGTATCTCATGTTTTAATAACTGTTAAAAGGAAATTTATAGACAATAAACTTTCTTTTTATTAAACCTTATAAAAACAACTTTAAATGAGCATGATATGAGTTCTCGAAGGCAGAAAACAAACCTGTTAGTGGCCTTGAGACAATCTCTACGACATACCTGTTATAACAGCCTAAGAAACCCAAAAAATCTTCAGGGGGAAGGAATGATCCAGGTGGATATAGGTGGCCACCCACCCGTTCCATTAATTCATAATGGTTCCACATGGCAATTTTTCTATAGTTTTCCATGTCCAAAACTTATGAGGTCGTTTTGAGACCCTAAATGACATTTTTTGATGTGGCAATTCCCAATAGATGCAAGAGGCATATATTGGACCATTTGAAATATGTACTTCATCTGCTAGACCTTTCCAACAGACTATCGAGTGCTCGAAATGAATATAGTATGAAAAATTAACGCCCCCGAGAAGTTGATGTATCAACTAACCACGTCGGGGCCCACAAACCTTTTGGCATTTCCTCTTATAGGGTTAGGTTTTTGGATGTTTAGGGTTTTCACATTGATGCTTTATGTTAAAAGGTCTTTTTGGTGTCTTTGTAATCATCTTCTGGAAAATGAGTGTATCCATCACATCTCTATATTCATAGATAAGCTACCACCATTCTATATAGCTTGTGTGCTTTGCATTTTACAGTCTTTTGTATTTCAAACAATCATTAATAGAATCTGAGTTTAACTGCATTACTATGTTTCTTAAAATATCTCTGTGTGTTTCCTTGTTATATATTTTCATTCATGTCATTCTTAATATAATATGGGTTAGTTCATGTGCTATGCATCCATGAACTGGGGATAGAACACCACAATAAATCTATGGACGATGAATTAAACAACAAATGATAGTAGGAAAAAAGTTAAAGTATTGATTTGCATGAACCATGTGGTTTACTAGGATTCACAACTTTAAATGGAGTGACACCTATCCTCATCATAGTTTGTTTGTCTAGCAACCAAAATTACTTTTTTGTCCATCATTTAGTTAATATTAATCAAAGTAATTTAGCATGCAATGTTATTATTTAGTGTGTTGATCTAGGAGGATCCGTGATTGTTAAAAAATAAAAATTCTCAAATGATAAAACTGATGGCATTGTTGCGTAGGGATCAACAAGATCTTTCCAATGGTGTGTGATTCACCTCAAACATACATTGTATGAGGAAGTTATTGCATTTTGAAGTTTAAAAAAAAAGGGGAAAAGGAATAAAAGGGGTGCCACATGGCAGGCCCATAGGTTTCCATGTAGCCATCCATACAAATGATAGGGTTACGTCAACATGTTGATGTGGAAACACATGATACTTCCACATGTCACTCATTTTTGGCATTTTCGACACCTAGTTGGACCAATAAAAGTTGCCATGTGTCATCCGTATGGATGACGTGGCATTCGTACAATGACATGGTAGGTACAATAAACATGTTCGTACAACGATTTGGAAGCCCCGTCAACATCCCAATCAATGGTGGTGGCAATGTGAAATCTTCTAGAAGGACAATGAGACCTAGGGGTCGACCACCAAATCTCGTGGATTCCACCAAATCTGGTGAAATCCCTCTAAATTTGGCAGATTGTGGCTTATTTAACTGGGCACACAAATCGATGCAAAGGAGGTATGGAATGAAAATATATGTATGGATGGTTTTTGCATGCATATCAAGATGATACAAACTAATAGAGTGCAACATTGGAGTTTGTGCCAGAGGGGGAGTCCCGAGAGCCTATTCAGTAGTATATCGAGTTTATACTCAAGTCTTAGAATTTTGAGGGGATTCTGAATTTGACCTCTGTTTTTGAGTTGGAGTATATGAACAAAAAAGTTTTGAACATGAGGATGGGCATGGAAATTGAGATAGTAAAGATCTGTTAGAGCAAAACATTGGATTTTGTGCTAGAGGGGGAGTCCCGAGAGCCTGTTTAGAAGTATATCGACTTTATACTCAAAAGTTGCAGAATTTTGAGAGGAGTCTGAATATAACCTCTGTTTTTGAGTTTGAGTATCCAATCAGAAAAGTGATTCTAGAGCCTCTAGTGTCGAGCCAAGTATAGTTGAGTCTATACTTAAAAGTCTCATAATTTCTTGTAGAATCCAATGGTGGGTTCTATTTCCGTTTCTGAGTTGCAAAACTAAAAGGTGATTTTAGAAGTTGAATTTTAAGCATTTATTTGTATTATTTCAACATTTTGAGATTAATGAAGAGCTATCTCACTGTTGGGAGTGGAATCGAAGACATAGCCAGGATATATGGTGAACTTCGTTATCAAGTTTTGGTGTGATTTTGTTGATATTGCTCTCTCTCTTCATATCTCCTTTACATTTCACAATTCACTAATGAAGAATGGATTATGCAAGTTAATTTTACAAGTATAACAGTTTAGTTAAGTGAAGAAAATCACATAGCAATGCAATATGCACTGTGAAATTAAAGAACTTGGAAAAACTGAAAAAGGCTTATTATCAATGAAGGACTAATGGTTAGATTGGTAACTTAAGATTTTTAGATCATGTGTCCATTTTCAAGAAGGATTTGATGAGCTATAAAAGAATACAAGGATTCACACACCGAGCATAGGAAATCAAGGTAAGCCATTCTTCCTACAAGATCTTTTTGAGATTTCTTAAAATTTTAACTTGTAAGCCTTCACATTGGAAAAAAATTAGGCATGGATCTGTTTAAATTTGGTCACATATTAGAATTTATGCCGATCTTATCATTGTTAGGTTGTGGAAGATTATGAATAGGTTAATTTGGTAGAGCCCTTTTATTTTTTAGGGCCAAGAAGTATAGTTTGTTTCAAGGGATCTTACAGATTTGATTTACATGTGGTTACTTTGTTGCTATTGGTGGCCCATATTCTTAGGGTTTGTGTTATAAATAAAAAATTATCCTTGTCCAATGTTATTGTGATTAAAATTATCTATTGCTTTGCAGTCGTGAATTAGTTACCATAGACATGACATCCTTCCTGCTTACTAGTATGTTAGATACCTTGTGAATTTTTCCTTTAAAAAATTCATGAAACCCTTTCATTGTATAATGGAAATTATATTGTATGACATACTCATGCTCTAATTTTCAATATCATTTAGAATATTTTCTTTCATTTATACTTTCTCATTATAGAGTATAATTTGGTTCATAAGTTGTGAATTGTGTTATATTTATGTAGGATATTGTGAATTGTGGTATATAGCAATGGATTCACCCATTATTTAGAATATTTGCTTTGATTTATACTTTCTCATTATAGAGTATAATTTGGTTTATAAGTTGTGAATTGTGTTATATTTATGTAGGATATTGTGAATTGTGGTATATAGCAATGGATTCACCCATTGAATGCTATTAGTTTCATAATTGGCCACAAACATTTTTGCAATCTATAATGTTAAACATAGGAAGAACATATATATATATATATATATATATATGTGTGTGTGTGTGTGTGTGTGTGTGTTTGTGTTTTCATCTTCCACACTATTGGAGAATGAATTTGAGATCTTATTGTAGGGTGCTGCCAAATCCTGACAACTATTAAATTCACATTTATTTAGTTCATAATTCATCAATGGCTTCAAAATATATATTTCATGACTCAGCTACATTCCAATTCGTTGTTGGAATGGTGATAGAAACCTTGGAATCTTTTGTCGAGGGCACGACCAGCTTATGTCATATTTCTACGCACACTATTACTCAATATGTCGGGTTCTATTAATTTCTAGGTGATCATTAGTAATGGCCATACCTACCTAGTTTTATTAATAGTAATGGTAGTATAATTCTAGTCCATGTTGATACATTAAAAGCAAAACCCTTATGATTTGATCTATCATTTGCTTCCCTTGTAGTTTGATCCTATAATGTGGTTTTTTGTCTTTCATTTTCTTCTGCTCTCTTAGGGTTGGTTACAATGTGAAATTGTTTGAGCAAAGTCTGTCATGTGTCCAACCAACTACCAGAAGGGTGTAGCCTCATAACCACCCACTTAAATTCTCCGAAACATCTCAATTCTTCTTTGTTGTTATGCTTTGGCTAGTAATCCATGAAAAATGAATTAAACAACAAATGAGTTAAAATATTGTAGGAAAAAAGTTAAAATATTGTTTTGCATGCACCATGTGATTTAATATGATTCATAGCTTTAAATGGAGTGACACCTATGCTCATCATATTTTGCTTGTCTAGCAATCGAACTTGTTTTTTAGCCCATATTTTAGTCAATATTGATTGAAATAATTTAGCATGCAATGTTATTATTTGATGTATCCCTTTTCATGAAATCCTTCATGAGTTGCAAAAGTATACAAGGATTCACTCACCGAGCATAGGAAATCAAGGTAAGTCATTCGCTACAATATATTTTTGACATTTCTTAAAATTTTAACTTGTAAGCCTTTGGCAAAAATTTAAGCATAGATTTATTTAAATTTGGTCACATATTAGAATTTATGTTGATCTTATCATTGTCACGTTGTAGATGATTATGAATAGGATAATTTGGTAGAGCCCTTTTATTTTTTAGGGAAAATAATTATAGTCTATTTCAAGGGGTCTTACATATTTGATTTACATGTGGATACTCTATTGTTGTTGGTGGCCCATTTTCTTGGGGTTTATGCTATAAAGAAGAAATCATATCTGTCGAGCATTACTGTGATTAAAATTATAGTCGGGAATTAGTTACCATGGACATGGCACCCTACATATTTACTAATATGTTGGATACCATGTAAATTTGTCCTTAAAATATTCATGAAATCCTTTCATTGTATAAAAAAATTCATGAAACCCTTTCACGGCATAATGGAAATTATATTGTATGATATGTTCATACTCCAATTTTTAGTAGCATTTAGTATATTTGATTTCATTTCTACTTTCTCATGAGATAGTGTAATTTGGTTCATAAGTTGTGAATTGTGTTATATTTATGTAGAGTATTTGATTCCATTTCTATTATTTCTTTAGGAACACTTGAGTTTTATTTGTAACTAGATTATTTCTTAATATGCAATTTAATTTTTATCTTAAAAATTGTATTTGATATTGGTTTGTTGGTTGGTCAATGGTGCTTTCCAATTACTTTGTAATTTGAACTCTACGAAATTCTTATTCTTGTACTACAATTGGTTATTTGTACTTCTATTATTAATCTCTTTTAAAAAAATATAAAAGGTTAATTCCATCCATCTCATGGATGGATGCATGAATCATAGATACATTTTGTTTTTTTAATGTATCATGATTATATTTATAGAATTCAATGTTTCATTTGTTTGGTCTTTTTGGCTAATGAAAAACCTATACCTATGGAAAGATTGGCGAGGCATTGAAACTTGATTTGTTTAATCATCCAGACTTGTTGTAAAACAATGCCATAATAGCATTTTAGAATGCAATATGGAGGTGGATGAATGTCATCAAGCGAAAAAAACCCTCTCCTCATGCATAGGTGGGTAATTGGAAACCAACCAAAATGACACTAAATTATTTAGGCCCCATGGATTTGAAATGACCATCAATGTTTTAGATGAGGTGTAGATGTGGGAAATGGGATATTGAAAAAATGAACAACAAGATTTTACATTACTTGCATTTTCATTGTCATAATTCAATTTACATTATAATTCAATGTCATAGTGTCAAGCCACTCAATACGACCTCTATATTTTACCAATCATTTTATTTTTAAAATTTTTGTTAGCACTTCTCATTAACCATTCATTAACCTTAGTTTATATGTAAATCTATTAATGTTTTTTTAGCGGCAGGGAAACGTTACCATGTAGCACTTTTTGAAAATAGTGTCTTTTATTGCATTCAGACTAGAAGTATAATAAGACTACAAAATGCCCCTCCTTTTCACTTACAAAGGAGGGCATTTTGTGAACCAATCAATTGAGAAGAATACTAGTATCACACTACACATATATAGGGACTTGCTAACCAACCTTTAAAAACATTCCTTTTATGTTACATAGCAAAACACAGAAAAGATAAGTCATAATAAGTGGCCAAAGATTGTGGATTTAATGCTCGTTCATTTAACTATGATGGGTTTACTCTCACTTGGTTCTCATTCCTTTATTATTTGCTTATTGGTTGCTATATAGGGACTTTGATGTAGAAGCATCATCAACAAGCACACGTGGAGGGACAACTCAGCGCCTCAGCATGCCTTTGAATCATTTCATAATCCTTTTTTTTTTTCGTAAGTAATATTGTATAAAAAAACCTGCCAAAATCAAAGATTACAGTATCATCATTCTGTTCCAGGCTGTAAACAATGAGCTGCCCCAAGGGGAAACCAACTCAACCAACCAAATAGTTTCATAATTTAACTCTTAAACTGACAGTCATAACGAGTCTTAAAAACAAAATATTACATCTTGACCTTTCTACTGGCGTATAATAAAAAAATGCAACCCCCTGAGGGTGACCAACTTGACAGTAATTGACACAGACAGATTATCACTATAGTGTCCATGAGGAAAAACAACAATTATACAACCCTCCATCCGAACAAAATAAAAGAGACACATGTGCAAGTCAAGTGGTAGGGATGTAGTGCCACCACACATCCATGGAGCTGACGCCGAGTGTCGGGTCCTCGAGAGGTGTTGGCTCCTCCTCAAATGGTGTCGTGTCCTCCTCCTTGACTGGTGCTGCATCCTCCGAAGTCCCATGTGGTGGAGCAAGTGCTAAGACCGGTGGCTCAAACTCTATTGCGTGTGCTTCTCTAGCTGAAGGGTGGAAAACATCCTGCATTGCTGAAAGCAATTGTAGGAAATGTGTTGCTTTCCCGTCCAAAATATCCATATGAAACCGAAGATCTTCCAAGTCTCATTGTAACTCAAAAACCAAGCCTTGCAGCATTGTAAGGCCTACTTGTAGTTCAAATGCAGAGTCGATACACGAGTCAACGCAAGAGTGAGGCCGCTGTTGTGAGCCTTGGCTGGCTTTATGGCCAACACCTTGAGAGTGAGCACCGTGTAGCAGGGCATGGGGCAACTGGGAAGGCGAGCGGGTCGATGAATTTGGTGGAGCCACTGGGATTGACTGCGAAGCGAAGGCCAAATCTCTGAGGGGGCCTGGGTTAAATCCCAGAGAAGTCCCCGAGAGATCAAACCACTCCAACCTGCAAGAAAAAGGCGACGAGAGGGGTGGGAGGTTGCTGGGGATGTGGATTGACTGTGCTAGGGAGGATGATGAGGAGGGTGACGAGGAGGAGGAGTTGTGGGATGGTGTGGGCGGGGGGCAGAGGGATAGACGTGGTCGGTTGGGCTTCCATGTCGTGTCTCGTTTAGACTTCCCCCTCTGTCTCGACATCTTCGATACACAGTGAGGGAGGAAACACATTGGAGAGAACGAAAAAAGGCTAAGGAACAACTGAGCAGGAGGCCGAGCTCTGGAGGATTTGGCCACAAGAAAATGAGGCGTCCAATGCACCTGGTGAAATACATAGTATCCAAGTCGCTGGTTCCATGCATAAAACCAACACATGCGCAGAGTAAATTCAAAACCATGGCATTGGTCCATTGAAGGGACAAAGAGACAAAGCAGGGCACACTAAGATTAATGGCGCCCTGTCTCATGCAATGTGGTTTTAATTGCATTAAGGTGGCGGGAGGGGGAGGCACGCATTCATCATGTGGCTGATGCCATGATGGACCTCTCCTAGCTACTCCTCTTGATAGGTGTCTCCCAATATCACCCCATCTGGGGAGTTGTTGACGGCTAGAGATTTTCTCTGGCATCTCTGAAATATAGGGTGCATCTGGTGGATGGGGTCTGGCACAAAAGATCTGGTCCCTCCCTTTCTGCTCCAATGTTGGCCTATTTTTCCACAATATGATTCACCTTCCTCCTCACATGGGAGGGGATGAAATCCTGACTGGGTCGGAGAAGCGTTGCAATTGTCCTCAAACCATGAGATAGTCGCCAATAAGGCGAGATTTGCTCTGTATCCACCTCGTTCAGAACTTTCCGAAAGAGATTGAGAATTACTTGAGAATCTCCTTCCAAAGAGATTGATAATTACTTGAGAATTTGTGCTATGTGGCTAATTGTAACCCTCTTGTTAGCCCCCATAGTTCTGCAACATTGTTTGCAGTATGTTCTAAGCTACCTGCAATAATGAGAAGAATATTCCCCTGATGGTTTTGAAATACCACACCAAATCTTGCTGTGCCCGGGTTACCTTTGGAAGCTCCATCGAAGTTTACCTTGATAAAGTCCACTAGAGGGGGGGACCACTGGGATGGGCTATCCCATCAAGAGGGATTTCGGGAGGGAGAGAGCACACAATTTTTGTGATGAATTTCCAATTATTCAAGATGCTTTGTTCTTGGGTGGGACAAGTTAAGTCTGCCTCAAACCAATGTTGCAGGATGACTATTTCCATTATGTTGTGACAGACCTGGGTCCAACCATGTTTCCAAATTCTCTGGGTGTTCTTGAAGATCCTTCGATTCTGTTCCTTCCAAATTTTCCAAAGGATAAAGCCAAGGAGTATCTTCCAGATGCGGTTTAAGATAGGCGACTCGAAAGCCACTTCTCTCCATTCTTAGATGGTAGTGCTTATGTTGTCCATCCTATGATATGAAGTGCGCAAGATGGTTGCATAATGATCCCATACTTGGGTGATAAAAGGGAAAGTGTTTAGGAGATGATTCATTATTTCCACCTCTGTCCAACATAAAGGGAAAATGGATGGCCCTGTGAACCCCCTTTTAGCTAGATTGTCCCAGGTGAGAATGCTTTTGTGTGCCACCAACCAAAGGAAGATGCCAATTTTTGACCAGTGCTTTAGAGACCAGATTTTGTTCCAGACTTTCTCCCGGGTGGGGAGAGATTGAGATTGGACTTGATGGCATAAGCCTCCTGGATTTTGAAGGTGCCCCTTGTGGAGTGTCCCCAATGCAATATGTCCTCACCTTGCATGATGGGAATTTTCCATGGATTGGTCATATTGTGCCAGGGATGAAGGTCCACCTATGCTTCGACATGTAGGTCCTCTCCATTATATTTCCATCATCTCCAAGTGGAATTAGTGGGGTTGTCCCTCCAGCAGTCTGCCACTTTTTTCAGTCCTTATTGAGTGGCTAAGGTGTAGATGGTATTGTCCCATGATTCTTGTGCCAAAAAAGGTAACTGTTGCCACAAATTGTTCCAGAAGAGAGCAGTCTGACCATTCTGGATTTCCCAGAAGGCGTGATTGACTACAAGTTGTCAATTTTTCTTGGCAACTGTCCAAATCAGGGAGCCTGGGGTATCTTCATTCCATCGAATGAGGCTTCTTTTTGTTGCGTTGGGAGTATACTTTATTCTCCAATTATTGTCCCAAAGGTATCGAGGTCTCTTCATCCATTTCCACCAGATCTTGGCGCTAAGTAATTTATTCAATGTTGAGGGGTCTATGATTCCCAACCCCCCTTGAATCTTGGGTCTGCAAATCTTTTCCCAGCTGATCAACGCAAATTTTTTCCCATCTTTGAGCCCCTGCCAAAGAAAGTTCCTTTGCAGGGTTTTGATAGCGCTAAGGATGAAGTTAGGGGTCGTGAGGGCTGAGAAGGTATAGACTGGTAGAGCTTGCAAAATTGAATTGAGAAGGATGAGGCGACTGGGAATATTGAGAGCTCGATAGGTCCAAGAATAAAGTTTTTTCGAAAAGGAGGTGAGGAGGATCTCCCAAGAACTGTTTCTAAAGGATTTGTCTAGGAGGGGGATACCGAGGTACTTGGACAGAAGGGAGTTGAGAGTGAAACCTAGAACTTCTGAGATGTGGAGTTGAATTGACAAAGGGGTGTTGAAAAAGAAGATCTGGGACTTGTCCTTGTTGATGTCCATTCCAAAGGCCTCACAAAAGGTTTGAATAATGGAGAGGATTGTGTGGGCCTCATGGAAAGTGGGGGAACCCATCATCAGAGTGTCATCAAAAAATTTACTGTGAGAGATCGAAGGGTTGATGCCATGTAAGGGCAACCCTTTTAGCATCTTGTTTGCTACTACAGCCTGAATAGAGCGACCGAGACATTTTGCTAGGATAATGAAGAGGAACGAGGAAAGAGGATCCCCTTGCATGATTCCTCTAGTGGGGGATAAAGGGTGGGAATGAACTCCATTGACAAGGATTGAGAAGAAGGACGAGGAGGTGAGGTTCAATATCCAGTCTACCCAGGAGAAGGCAAGAAGCATCGAGCACATATAGTCCCAACTTAACTTGTCAAAATCTTTAGAAAGGTCCAGTTTTAAGAGCATACCTAGAGTACAGGTCTTCTGGAGAGAGTGAATAACTTCGTGAGATAGGATGACGCTATCCAAGATATATATTCCCTCCACATACCTTGATTATTTTGGTGAGATGATGAAGTGGAGGATAGGCTTGAGTTTCCTTGCTATTACCTTGGTTAGGAGCTTGTAAATGACATTGTAGAGGGAGATCGGTCGAAACTGCTTGGGGTGGCTCACACACTCTTCTTTGGTAATGAGGGTGAGGAAAGTGGCATTGAGGGCCAGAAGGACTTGACCTGAAGGTATGGAGTCTTCAATGATCTCCCACACCTCCTCTCTGAGAATTTGCCAACAATGATGAAAGAAATCTGAAGTAAATCCATCTAGCCCCAGGGCTTTGCCCTTGGGGTGTGCTAACTGGACCTCATCTTCCCTCTCACATTCCTTTCTAGATTATAGTGCAAGTTTGTGGTCGGGACGTTCCTCAGACGTTGATAGATGAAGGATTGTCTGTTAGTATTTTTTTCTCTATTGCTTGGAAAGCTTTGGGTTATCCTCCACTTGCATCGGTTACACAAAATCTGTTATCTTTTAACAGAAGAACCAATCAACCTTTAGGGAACCTTCCTCAGTTTCCTGTAACTTTGGGAGGGAAAACTGTCTTTATTGATGTCATGGTCATCCAAGACCCCTTGGATTTTTCTTTACTCCTTGGGCAAGATTATGTCTATGCCATGAAAGCTATTGTGTCTACTCTTTTTCATGTGATATCTTTCCCTCATGATGGACGAGTTGTGACTGTTGATCAACTTTCATTCATTGACCCCGACTAGATTGCCTCCCTAAATGGTTCTTATATGTAGACGGTATTGCCCCCGCCACAGGTCAATTATGTGACGTTGTCGCCCATGGCTTCAACTTCTATTGACATAGATCCAGTAGTTGACGTGGTGATCTCTTCGATAGGGTTGTTAGAGCCTAATCTCTTTACTCTTGTCGTGACCCTTGACATGGTGTCCTTCCAGAGTGTGTTTCTTCCTTCTAGTGAAGACCTCTTGGAAGCCATGAATGAGTTTTTTCCCTTGACATGGTGTCATTCTGGAGCATTGTCCTCTTGGAATCCATGATCAAGAAGAGAGACTCCGAGGATATTTTTTGCATCTCTGAGGCAACCTCGTTAAAAAATGAAATAGAGGTCTTTGAGCATGGTTTTTTGATTTCAAGCTCGTTAAAAAATGAAACCACTTATGAGGATAGTTTTTTCGTCTCTGTGGAAACCTCGTTAAAAAATGAATCAGAGGTTACGAGCATAGTTCTTCTCCTATGTCAAGCTCGTTAACAAATGAAACAACTTCCCCCTCTCTGTTTGGGTCAATTCTTATGTATAGTATTTGAAGCTTCATTTCATTCTCCTTCGTAGTTGGATGAAATGAATCTTGGGGGGCAATGCTTTCAGCCTCTGGACTTCATGCTGAATTTAGCGCCGCTAGTTTCTTAAGATGGGGGCTAAGTACCAACCATCCTTGTGTTATGCGTTGGGAAGTCCAAGCATAGTTTTCTATGGTTCAAGCTTGTGTAAAAATGAAACCACTTACCTCAAGCATAGTTTCCTTTGGTTCAAGCTTGTGTAAAAATGAAACCAGGTCCAAGCATAGTTTTGTTTTGTTTTAAAGATTGTGTAAAAATGAAAACAATCTCAAGCTTAGTCTTTGTTTTTTCTCATGCTCGTAAATACATGAGAATATGTTACCGAGCTTAGTCTTTGTTCTTTATCGTGCTTGTAAATACATGAGAATGCAACCGAGTATATTTTTATCACTTTTTCGGACTCGTAAAGGTTATGCAAAAAAGGAACCCACTGGAGTTCCCTTTAAGCTCTTTTCAGACTCTCTAAACATGAAAATATTGCCGAGCAATCTTGTTCTTTTCACACTCATTAAAGTATTTGAAGAAAATGTTCGACGAGTGATAGTTTATCACTTTTTCGGTCTCGTCGAACTCTTTTACGAAAAAGGAACTGGGAGATTTCTCTTTAAGTGTTTTTCAGACTCTCTAAACATGAAAACCCCCGAGTTTTCTATCTTTGGAATCATTAAACAAACATTGAAAGGCCCTTTATGGGATCAAACCACTCCTTCCTAGGGTTCGTTAAATGTACTCCAGGATGAGCTCACATTACAAGCATATGTTATCCTCCTCAAGCTTGCGTAAAAATAAAGAGGTACTCACCAGAAATGGTGGGGGAAAAATTGGGAAAGAAATGTATCTAAACCTGTATTTTTTGGAATAATTCACTTTTGAACATGACACCCTTTCACTCGCCTTGTGTCTAGGTTGGAAAATCCGCTTGTCTCTTGGTCATACTCCTATATAAGATTACAAATTGGTCTGTGATCCCTGTTGTTGACTCAGTATTTTCCAAGACAGTTGTCGTGTCATCAATATGTTCAAAAAGATGTCCAACTTGAAAAGCCTTCTATTGCGTCAGCCATTTCTGCAGTCTTTAAACCTTCTATTGCGTCGGCCATCCCTGAGTCAGTCCTGAATCACTTGTTACTCTGACCTACATCGAATCTTGTTACTTGTTTCGTGTCATTGATGTGGGATACATTAAGGCCCTCTTGTGACGAGTCTTTTCCTGTTGACTTCAACTCATTATCCAGGAATTAGACTTAGAAACTAATTGGTACCTTGGAACTTGCATGCCTCAATGGTAGGTTTCCTCGCTTTCGACAATGGGTTTTCATTATTGACCCCTGATTAGAAGATTCCGTTGAGTGTTCAACTTCAGCTCATTTATTCACATTCGTTGGATTGTACTAGTGTACCTTGGGAGTCATTGACATTAATGGTGATTTCCCTTGCACTTGTTAATGGTTCTCATCATTGACCGGTAATCAAGTGGTTTCTACCATGTTTGACTTCAACACAGGAATTCACATGGTTAGATTCATACTATAGAGTGGTGGAGATGAAGACCCTAGATCTTTTCTGACAGATTCAGGTTGTGTTGGAGTATATTCAGTTTGTACTGTTGCATAGATACACATTGTATGTTTTGTGGCTATGTTCAAATTTGAGTCTTTAACACATAGATCCACAATGTATTTTTGGTGGCTATGTTCGATTTGAGTCATATCGGCATGGATCCGCAGTGTATGTTTGGTGGCCATGACTTGTCTTACTTGACATGGATCTTTGCATGATGGAATTTATGCTTTGATTCATTTGTATTCTGAGTATGGGAATGCCTACCTTAGTGATGATATATTATTGTACTATATTTCCTTGTTTGTTGCCAGGATTTCGACCGACTGTTCCTTGTTCCCTACACGCACTCGACAAAGTATTTCAGCTATCACTTTGTTCTAACTTCATACTTTGGGGGGCTCTCTGTTACACAATATTTTCATCATCCCTATGACCGTTAATGATGTAAACCTATCTATTGCCTTCAAAAGGGTCAGTGGCCTGAGTTCCTGAAGAAAGAAGAAAGAAGAACTTTTTCTGAGAAAAGAAGTTGCATTTTCCTTTGTAAAAATCCTATTAAAGAGGATGTTCGCAGGTTGCTATATAAGCAGGGTACGAGAATGCCTGATTCTCGTAGGTTGCACCATAGCTGGGTTGCGAGAGGTTCACAGGTTTCTCTATAGGAAGGGTGCAAGAATGCTTACACGTGGGAAAAATGAGCGTTTTCTCGAATCTTCTAGAAGGAGAAACTTCCATGGCGAGGTGGCATCCAAATGGTTTGGATCTTACTCGCTTTCATGATTTAGTGGGATCATCCTAACCNNTTACTCGCTTTCATGATTTAGTGGGATCATCCTAACCTCCTCACCTTATCCTCCTTAGCTTGTAAAAGGAGAGGAGCTCTCATGGAGAAGGGCTAAGTTGTTTTTGGCTTGGGATTGTTAGCTTGGTTAGAGTGGCTTTGAGATTTGCTTTGTCAAGATAGATTGTGAGTGGCTATCAGATCCATGGTCTCAGAATCCTTGGAGCAAGAAGTGTGTGGGGAACGAAGGATAGTTGGAAGGGACCTTACGACATCAAGGTCATGGTTGTAATCTCTCTTTCACATTTAATATGATACAGTAATATGATTCTTTCCTATAAATTTTGTTGTGTTTTATTGTATGATTCCTTGATCACATACATAGGTTCATATTGAGTTTATGCTATTACTATCACTTTGGTTGGTTGCATTCTTTTGCAGGATCATCATTGTATGAGTGTTGTAACAGAGCTAGGATGGCGATGGCAAGAGGAAGCGATGTTTAAACGATATTTCACCTATCCCTCCTTAGTTAGTAAATTCAATATTTAAAACTTAAGGAAAGCGTCATGTTCTGGAGTGTTTTTTTCTAGATATAGGTGGATCTAGGGAGATCAGTTAGTGTCTGCACCTATCGATTTATCCTATAACATGAGGATGGGGAGGGGAGGGGTGGGAAACTATTAGATATGAGATGTATCTGACCTGAGTTAACCATGAAGCGTCCTATCTCCTGGATGAGCTTATTGGTGGATTTTCTTCCTCTTTTCTTTTCATCTTTTTGAGATTTGCATTGTTCTTTCTACGTATTTCCTTGGATTCCTAAGATTTCATTGGATCTGGTGGTGGAACCTGCTGAGGGGTTGAGGAAGATCTTGTGATATTTTCTCAGTTGATCTGGGGGGATGGTGTAAAGTTTGTGGTTCCTATAGGCATGTTCTAGATGCTCCAAGTCGACGCCCGCTAGGTCTTGCTCATCTAGTTCCATTTCCGCGTCCCTGTCTTCGGTATCTAAAGGGTCCAGGGCTATGGAAATGGAGTTGGGTGGAGGAATGATTTGGGTCTGACCTAGGGCTTCCTGTTCTTTCCCTTTCTCCAGGTTTTGAGGTGTTTTATCTATGGATGGGGCCTGTGAGGCGTCCATGCACTCTGGTTGTTGTTGCATAATCTCAAATTGGTTGCTTGTGGTCGGATCCTTATTGGGTTGGGTGGTTGGTCACCTGCCCCCTTGTCTAGGCTTGCTTGTCACTGGGAGAAACCATCTTTGTCTTTGTTTTCTTATGGGTTTCCCTCTTTGCTTGGTGTGTTGAGGGGGAAATCCCTGAAAAAGGTTCATAATCAATGGTTTTCATCCAGTACTCATCCTGCTATTCTAGAGAAATGGATCCTGGTAGTGGCTTTGCAATATTCATATAGACACATATGCACACATAGGAGGTGTATCTTCATTGTTTTGTGGCTTCCGAGGATTTGACATACACTCCAATGGTGTTTCCAATGCCTTCTAGGACCTCTTCCAACCAGAACTCCTGTGGCAAGGAATAGAGCCTTAACCACACTGGGGCATGTGTGAATTCCTCCGATTCAAGGTTGAATTTTTCAGTCCAAAATCACAAGAAGAGACCCTCTGAGTTAAAGAAATACGGTCCTCCGTCGAAGATGTGATTTCTGTCCTCTAAGTTTTGCAGGATTATGGTGAAAAATCCCTTGGAGCCCAGCTGCAGATTGAAGTGGCCTTTGGGCTTCCACCATTGGTGTATCCATTTTACTAGTTCCTTTTCCAAGGGCCAGAGCCCTAGAAATTTCCTAACTAAAGCATAGTCTCTCATGTATTGCTTCTGTTCCTCAATCCTGGGTGTGCTTACGATGTATTTCGAGGCTTATGGTGCTTAGGGAATGCATTTCCCCAGTATCCATGGTCGTGCCACACTTGTTGTAGCTGATGTTTTTCCCGAATCGATGTCCATCTCCCGGTTCTTGAATATGCCCTTAGAAATCAGCTGTAAGTGAAGATTTGGGGGAGGCTCGAAGGTTGGGTTCTTGGAACTCCCTCTGTTGTTTCCATGCATTGTTGCCTCACTGTAGGAGTGGCCTCTCAACCCTCCCTCGCTAGGAATAATTGTGCCCCTACGGGGGCGACCAAGTGCACCAGAGTGGATGCAACCCTAACCCTAGCACCTGACTGCCATCTCTTCTTCCACTTCTAATATTTGTCTAAGTCGAATCATTTCAGAATCTTAACCGATGGCGTTTCCTGAAAATCTTTTTGAAATGATCGAGAAGTGAAGAAGATCAAATGCTTGGGAGTCGAGTGATCATGAGTGACCTAGGAGTTTCACTCCTAGTCTTGAATGTAATGGAAATTAAGTAGTAGTTAGTTTTTTTTCTCGAGTAGACGAGTAGTCGGGGG
>CBVK0100393461.1:0-17314 GCA_900067695.1 Picea abies | reverse complement strand
TATATATATATATATATATATATATATATATATATATATATAATTCATTGAAACCTAACCATTTAATTATCTATAGTCTTAAACCTTGTTGAAAATATATTGTTATAGTTAATATATCAATGTAAATTTCACATGAAAAAAATTAAATGAGTTACTCATTCATACATGTCCATATGCTTATGTGAAGAAATTAAGCCTTAAAATATAATGAGTTACTCATTCATACATGCCCATATGCTTATGTGAAGAAATTAGCTCTTAAAATATGTGTAAATTATACATTAGACATATTATAAAATGAACTAGATCATTATTTAAGGAAAGATAAGGTTGAGTCACATAACCAAATTCAAAGGAAGATAATCACAATAACACAATATGATATTATTAATGAATAATTTATGTATCTATTACAATGTTGCTTCTTCTTTTTTGAAAAATAGAACTCCACACTTTAAAATATTCACAAAGATACTCACGATAACACAATATGGTATTATCAATAAAAAAATGTTGCATCTATTATAATGGAGTTTACCTCCTTATATATCATTGCTCACTAAGCAAATTATTTCCACTTATGAATATGGGATAGATTGCTTTACACAAAGTAAACAAAAGCATATACTATAACTTAAAGTCATAAGTGACTTTATTACAAATGTAAACCTTATATACTAAACATATCTAGTAAAATTTAGCTATAAAATTGTTGCATGAAGAAAGTCCATTATCCCACAAACAAGGAAATCTTATACATCAATTTAATGTCATCCTAACCTTAAAATTAAATTATTATTATTATAAAAACAAATATTAAAATAAATTAATAATAAATTTTGTGAAAATGATATAAACTAAACCAAAATTAATTTTAATAAACCATCTTCATAATTTGTAATAAAAAACTAATCTCAATCCCACCAACCTCCTATTTTCATAAAACATTTCCTCTTACCATCCCATACACCTTTCCATCAAGAGACTAGTTCCAACTTAATCATTTATCAATTAGAATTAATTTGAATTCATCTTACTTATAATGTAAATCCTTTAAAATATACAATTTTCTTAAATTTTTATAACATTCCAAAAAAATAAAAGGCAAAATTTTCCTCAAAATTTTCACTATATTAAAATAAAATTACAATTAATAAATTTGTATAACATTTCCAAACAAAAATCAAAAGGCAAAGTTTTCCTCTAATTTTTCACTATATTAAAATAAAATTATAATTAATAAATTTGTATATTTAAAATATATCGAAATTTCATTGTGTTTTGTTTGTTGCTAAGTTACTTGGTAACAAATAAGCATTAAAAATATATATATATTTCTCCATTATTTACGTCATTTAAGTTCATTCCCGGTGGTCCTCTATCACGCTGACATAGTCAAATTTCCACTACTGTGCAAAAAGTCAGAATTCAGAGCCAGCGCAGCATTTCATGCTCATCCAAGGGAACATAAAGCATTACACAGAGTCGCCATAAATGCCGGTTTTAAAACTTTGTTTTGGAATTTTGTGTACTTACTCTACAAAACATTAAAATTTCAAATTTAGTTTTATTTTTATTTAAGTTTTCGAAATATGGGATAGTTGGTGATGAAGTGTGTTGTTAAGACACTCTTTGATGTTAAGTCATGGATGGGGATAAAAAATCCAACCATATTAAAGATTGGTGTGGATCAATTTGAGTGTGATCCCATGAAGTGTGTTGTTAAGGCACTCCGTGATATTAAGTCACTGATAGGGATAAAAAATCCAACCATATTAAAAGTTGATATGGATCAATTTAAATGTGATCCCAAAGTAATTTTGACGACTTAAAACTAACAAACCGAAATAAAAGGAAAAAACAAAAAAAACAAAAAACATTTACTTTCATCCACAAAAGTGTTATTATTAATTGTTTCTGAACTTTGAAGTAACAGATCAAGATCAATACTGGTAAAATGAATTACATTACCAACATGTTGCCTCAAAATTCCAATGAAACAATCATAACTCTTCTATCTGGTTCATAAAAATTCTCCCATACCACTACCTTCCACGATATTTATCTGTGTACGGATCTTTTCCACTCACAAGTTAGCTTTGTATATAGAGAACAACATTTTTTTATGTGATAAACTGTCTCTTTTCAAAATAAGATTGCCCCGTGACAGTAAACTTCAAACAAAACCATACAATTCTAGGAAATACTGCGGCTCCTTTCATGACTTATTCTGCCAGTCATGGATTTATCCCTAACAACATTGATCTCACTACAACTTGAACTAACAGAGACAGGCGGTATTGAATGATTCTGTCTACTGCGTCTCATCGGCTGATCCAGGGAGGTTACATCCAACTCCAATGGAGTACCTGGGCTTTCATCCCTTGCCTGCCAGTCTGAAGCCCATTTTGATTTTCCTGAAGCCTCTTGATTCTCAGTGCGTTTGCGGTTAGAGGGTCTTCTGGAACCGCCGAGGCTTAGTTTTTGCAGTGATTTGATGAGCTTCTGAGCTATGCCACCACCTCCACAGCCCTTGGTAACCGAATGTAATCTCTTTAAATCCGAGTTCTCCCTTAATTTATTAGAGAACTCCTCTTCTGCAGTCACACCGTCACTGTTATTTTCTTTTTCTTTGAAGCTACCATTGATTTTTTTCCTCATGCATGCCATCTCTTCTTCTAGGTTTCTTAGTCTGGAATTTGTTTCTTCCATATCAGACTTCAAATTGGATGCTTGGCCAATGACTGAATTCTTTTTCAATAGGGAACCCAGAGAAGATTCTCGGTCCTCCTGCTTTCTACTTTCACTTTTGCTTAATGGGTATGGCATATAATGTGGAGATGGTTTCTTGTTGTTGATATTTTTTTCTAGTGTCGAAACCCTAGTGCTGCTGCTTCTTGGTGGCAGCCTGGTGATCTGAGGAGTGGAAGTGCGGTTTGCCTGTAATTGATGTATGTACATGGCCTGCACTATCATTCGCAGTGGCATGAAGTCATTCTGGACTGCATGAAAACAAGTCTGCTGTGATAGCTTCTGGCAGTTGAGAGTTTTGCACATGTCCAGTCTCTCTGCGTTTGATGTCTGCGGATGGTTCTGCCATTTGAAAAAAAGAAATTAGTTTAAACTTCATAATTCAAATTACATCCCACCCAAAACCCAAAAAGAAATAAAGACAAATTAAATCCAACCCAGAACCAACAACTCATAGGGGAACCAATTCAAGCAAGCCAGATATAACAAAGCAATATGCCACTTGATCGTCTGTTGCTATTTTGTCATGTTGACAGGAATCTTTTACGTACCCTGTATGAATGCAATGGAGAAAACAAATGAGTCGTTTTCCAAAACATGGCCTGCAATCCGAGCAGGTATAGACAGAGAACTAGTGCCAGTGGGCAGATGATATAGAATCAACGGAAACGGACAATCCAATAAATAAATCTAGCTGGTTTGTTCCCCTCTGTACATGTATATTGGAAAGTGTGCAATAGAATGTATTACGTTCTTTTGACAAGTGTGTTTTAATGGAAACCGCTGGGACTTCTGGACATATGAACCCTATACGGAAATGATATGAGAATTGAACCCAAGCCACAGTTTAATCATCAAAATGGGCACCATTCGATTAAATTGACCAGCGTACTGGGTTGTATAAATAAAAGAGTAGTCTGACAAGCATGGTGAAGTACTGGGTTGTATAAATAAAAGAGTAGTTTAAACGTTTTATCTTTTGGGATTTTTTATTTGATTTTGCTCGAAATTCAGTGAGGAATGGTTAGATCGGTAGATTTGAGTGGTTAAGTTTGTATAATCTATGTGTCTTACTGGTTTTTCAGCCTAAATCCATTTATGCATCCAAAAATGTAATTTAAACAACAGAAAATAGCAATTTTATCCAGATTTATATCCAAAAAAACCCCAAAAATAAAACATTTAACAAACACCATAAATAAATGTTTATCAATATTCACCCTGCTATCATTCTAATACTGCATCACACTGTGGTTATTGACAGTCATTTTAATCATTGATTAGATTAAATTGTCAAAAAACACTCTGATAAGGAGCATTTAAATCAACTCCAACTTCTACAGTTTTCAATAAACCAAATTGCAATTTTAACTTTCAAGATTGATTCAGAAAACTCTTAAATCACAGTTTTCAGTTTGTAGACTCTTAAATCACAGTTTTCAGTTTGTAGATTTGGATGTTTAGGAGTGCAATTATCAAAGTTAGAGCAAAATAAAGCCTAAATCTATTAAAAGTTGGAAAAAAAAAGCAATTTAAATGTTCATTATTCAAACGTTCTATTAAATGAATCTTTTAAACCATATTTTTTTTTTGAGGTATTTGTCTAAATCAATTTATTTGAGTGATTATTTTTTAATAATACCAGAACACCAAAAATTTAAAATTTTCACATTAATTTAAAAATTATAAAAAAACTTTTACATCCATCACCTTAAATAAAATTAAATGGTAACTTCCAGAGAGAGTCCCCATTAAACTACAGATGGGCCATAAAGTATAAAAAGTCATCATTGATATGCCCTTGCGTACCCAGGGTAGGCCCTACTCATCATACTCGCATGGCTGGTGACAGCCATGCTCAAAGTATGAGTGAACGAGACTAACAAACGATATTAACAGGATGAACGCTCAAAATTACCATATGAAACAAATAATCTATAGCACACAGAAACACAGGCACAGCACAGAAGATATTAAGGAAATATATCAGTGAAGTCCAGTTGCAATACTACTTTAATATAATAGGAATTCTGCTAACCCTTCTCCAAGTCCTGGATCAGTTTATCCTATCATCAAATTCTTGATCAGTGTAGCTCCAGAGGTATTAAAATCTTCTTAGTTGCATAATCCCAGGTTGATTGCCCCGCAGGGGTTTTAATACCTCTAGTTGAGCCCATAGGGGTAACCATGAAGCAGACTGGTAGCCTGCAAGAAGGTGCAGGCCTCTAGAGAGCCAGAACAATGATGGACCTGCAAATTCTTCCTTGAATGGAGGCGTGATTCAAGGGAGTGGACAGAAAAACACAGGCACTTCTACTGAACTACTACTGTGAGTGGTGTCAAGCTGCACTACTGCTGTCTAACATAATATGAACTAAATTAATTATGTGGAGAAGAGCAATGGCTAAAAGTTTAATTAGGCCAACCTTGAGGTATATGTGAATTGCTTTGTAGAGCTGATCATGAGCAGGCCTACTGAAGGATGGCACGGTTTCAACGAAATCCATGAATTTAGCTGGGGAAAGCCATGGATAGACTGCAATTTCTGTAAGATATTCGTCCCATATTTTGGTCACATTGCATACAGAGGGATTGCTGCTCGAGGAACTGCGAGAACTGGCGTTCCCTTCACTGTAAAGGGTACTGTAATCAGAATCATCCCCCACATCTTGCAGAGACATAAACAGAGAAACTATATGTTGCATGCTGTCCACCTCGGGTGAAGTATCAGTAACGCAAATTTCTTCTTCCTGTCGCTTCTTGGAATCGCTTCTATGACTATCATAAACTGTCTCCTCATCATCACCATTATCATTCTTCTTCGTCAATGGTAGTAAAAAATCTGCAAGCCTAGCCTGATCGAGCTGACCTGCAATTCTGATTTCGAGCCTGAACCTGCACTCCTTTCCCACATTCCATGCAAAGGCACAGCGAAGTAGCCCAAACAGAAAGCTCACAGGTACCGTATCTTCTTTCTCCACAGGAAGTAGCCTAATGACACATTCTAATACATTTTTCATTTCAGAGTCCTTGGACTTCTTGTGACCGTGGGGTTTGATCGTATCATAAACCCACCTATCAACGTACAGAACCAGAGCTCGGCCGATGAATCTCTCATAATCTCCCTGCCTCCTGATGGACTCCAATATCTGTCGAAAGTAGTCGATTGGGAGCGTTAACAGGTCGTCAATCAGCCAGTCTTTGTCATGATTCTCCATTTGACCACCCCCATCAAACCCAAGCTCCATGGGTGTCAAAGGAATCGATGTGGACCTCTGTTTCTCGTTCATGATTTCGGAGCAAGCCAACAGCGCCAGCGCCTCAACACAGGCGCTGACGATTTCTAGCTCCCGGGCTATGGGATGAAGCTCCTCGCAGCTACGGAGAGCTTCAATGGCGTCGTCCCAGTTTTTGAGTATAACGTCCTGGAAATACAGTTGGCTTCTTCTGCAGAGATTTCCTTTGTACTGCTCCTCTGTCATTTCAAAAAACTCCGAAGCACACCGTATGGCAGCAATGGTAGACGGTCCCATGAGGATGGTAGAGCCGTAGCAATAAGCTGCAATTAGCTCAAAAATCTTAGCCCCGCCCGGAGGGTTCAAATAAATCTCTTTGGAATCCATGAGCTCCCTCTTGAAATACCCGCTTCTGGACACTAAAGGGAACTACCAGCACAAAAAAAAACACAAGTAAATGCATACATCGGTACTGAGCTTACAAAAATCCTTCAGAATTTAAGGAGGCCAAGACCGGTTTGCATACCTTATGAAGCTCGAAAGTGCAACCTATGATGTGAATTGTAACACTGGTTGGAAACCCAGTAGCCTTGTACCTGTGGATACCAGATTATGTCTCATTTTCAGTTTCACAGGATTCATGGCATCTAAGAAGTAAAAGCGTGTCTTTGTATCATTAAAGTGAGGAATCAATAAACCATCCACTTTTTTTGCAGATCTTTCAATCTGGAAGCAAGATAGAATATGGTGTGCATTGCATATACAAAATCTGCTGGTCTGAGCAACATCCATCTTATCCATGGCATCCGAGATACTGATAGTTATCCTATTTTGAAGGTTATTGGCTTTAAATCAGTGTTGCGAAACATTGGCATGGCAAAAGATAGGCTGGGTCATCAGGAAATTGGCAAAATATTTTGAATGTTATTGGTTCTAAATCAGTGTTGTAAAATATAGGTCCCATCATCCACTTTGCAAATTGACAGAAGGGGAAAATATCATAAACTTTGGACTTTGAAAAGTTAAATAAATATAAACTTGGACTTGAAAATTCAAACAAGCATAAACTTGGATTAAAAATATTCTGAAAAGATAGACAACCCCAAAAAACTATAAATAAAATAATAGAAACTGGAAATTTTTACAACACTCCTCGAAATTAGGACAATAACTAAGTTTACGTAGTGAGTGATGCAGCTGGGACTACCTGCCATGACCAGACAATGCCATGCAGGGCTTCATGTTCTTGAGTACTTGCCATTCCATCAGAAACATGATCAGGAAAAAATATGTTCAAAACCAGGTAAGTATCACTTTGAACTTGAAAATTAGACATTGCATAAAATTGGAACTGAAATTTGTTGAGAAATTAGACCATTTGAAAATCTCAAAAATATAAGAGAAATCAGAAAAACTAAACCAGGATAAACTTGGACTTGAAAAGCCTGTCAAACATGAACTTGAACATGGACGACCTGAAAAACTTGATATCATAAAAAAAACAAGAAATAGAAAAACTAAACGAGTATAAACTTGAACCTGAAAAACTCACAGGCTCACAACCTGAAACACTCTTAAAAAACTACAAAAAATAAAAGAAATCCGAAATATTTGCAACTCTACCACAAATTGCCAGACATGTTACTTACTCTACATAAATTCTACATAGTGAGTGATGCAGCTGGGACTACTTACCATGAGCAGACACTGCGATGCAGGGCTTCATGTTCTTGAGTACTTGTCATACCATCAGAAACACGATCTGGACTATTATACTCTCCATTTTCAAAGACAATCCACGGGCTCCGATCTCGAGGTATGCATGAATCCTTAGATTCAAGCCTGCTTGAATTGCTTGTGTTAATTTCTGGGGAGGACTGATAAAGCTCTTCCTGATCTTCCTCGTAAATGGTATCTACAACACCAAGCCCATTTACTCCTCTTGACCTAATTGTCATCTCTGCCGAGTAACACCTTAGCAGTCCCTTCTGTGGTTGAATTGAACTGAGAAAAATCCCTTCTGTAGTTGAATTGAACTGAGAAAAATCTATGCATCTACCTGATTCTCCCAAAGCAGACGAAATCCCGATGGTGGCAAATGGAGCGTGGGATAAAGAGCCTTCAAACTGCTACATGAAACACGTCAAAAGCTGGTCTTCGGTGTCCTCTGAACAACTCAGTACTGTTTTGTCACAGGTAACTCTGAAACCAGGACTGACATGGGAGCCTTCAACTTGAAGCTTCCATTAGAAGAACATGTTGCAGCTGGTACAGTACTTATGACTGGTCATTCCCTACAGAGCCCCCATGCTCGTGCTGTGTACTGGTGATCAAATAAGAAGCCATTCTGAGATTTTTTTTGTCATAGGCTGATGAGAGGACAAGACTGACTTGGTTTGTTTTAATATCGAATATGGCTGTCATGCAAGCAAGCAGCACGGCCATTGGATTCACGTTTTTCTTGGGATTTAGTCCAATGAAAGCAGAATATTGAATACCATTATAAAGTGGCTCACATAATTACAAAACTTGGGGCCGTACCAGCTTAGTCCATGGTCTTGAATTTGCAATGGTGCACAGACTTCCTGTAACTGTAACGTACAGGGTTAACCCAAATGACAATCGTGCTAATCAGGGTATCTTTATTTGGATTTATCTCGCTATAGTCATCATAATTTTTTGCTTTTTAAAAAAGAGTTTTCTGCCTTATCTAATTTTTTAGTTTTCAAGCTGTTCTATGAAATGTTTTTTTTTTTAGAATCTTTCAATATTTTTTATAAATGATTATTTTTGTTGTTCAAAATCTATTTCTAAATATAGAAATGGATTCAACATGTTGAAAAACTTCTAAGATACTTGGAATTTACAGAAATAATTATTCAAATCTATGAATCTAACAATTTTTTACCTGGACAAATGTCCCCAAAATCCCTCATTTCTTATAAAGTTTAGTCTACTGATTTAAGAAATGGCTCTTTTTTTTAGAAACTTGACTATATAAATCTGGAATGGTTTTTTTTTTAGATTTCTGAATGCAGAAATAGATTTAACATGCTGAAAACCCTCTGAGATATTTGAATTATATAGAAATAATCATTCAAATTTGTGGATCTAACAATTTCCTACCTAATTTCTGAAAAATATCTCAATAAAAAATAGCCAAAAAAAATCATTTCATAAAACGTTTAAACTACCACATAGTTATCCTATATCAACATCTTATCTTCTCTCTAATAATTTATATAAATCCTCTTTATATCTATTTTTTTGGAACATGAGGCTTTGGGGTTTTTTCATCTATGTGTCAACATCTTAAAGCCTGTGGATTTAAGATAAATTTCATGGGTTAAGTATATTCACTTACATAGTAAAGTGTGTAAAAATTAAGGAAAGTGTAAGGGCTTGTATCATTTATCAAAGATTTCAAAATTTAAAGAATTCTCACCTGCAACATAATATAAAGGACAGATATAAGAGAAAGGACAAGTTTTAAAGTGTCTTTTTCTCATTGTTATTAATAGAGTGCTTTGGTTTGCTCTATTTCTTTGCATGTTAAAAATATCTTGATATAGTATCATTTGTATTTTGGGATTGTGAAAATGTACTGGGAGGAGTGACATGTAAGTTATTTTGAAAATGAAAGGTGAGAGTTTCAAAGTTTGAATGCTGAGAAATGAGTAGAATAATGTTAAAACTATATAATGAGATATATTTAATTAAATATTTTTTTATTGGTTTAAAAGTAATATTTATTATTAAAAAAATTGTAATTTATAAAAAATAGTTAAATTTTTTTTAGATAAAAAGTTAAATTGTAATATTGAAAATAATTTGAGAAATGAAATGAGTAGAATAATGTTAAAACTATATAATGAGATATATTTAATTAAATATTTTTTTATTGGTTTAAAAGTAATATTTATTATTAAAAAAATTGTAATTTATAAAAAATAGTTAAATTTTTTTTAGATAAAAAGTTAAATTGTAATATTGAAAATAATTTGAGAAATGAAATGAGTAGAATAATGTTAAAACTATATAATGAGATATATTTAATTAAATATTTTTTTATTGGTTTAAAAGTAATATTTATTATTAAAAAAATTGTAATTTATAAAAAATAGTTAAATTTTTTTTAGATAAAAAGTTAAATTGTAATATTGAAAATAATTTGAGAAATGACAAAAGACATTGACTTTGTTATGAATATTATTTAGGTTGAAAAGTTTTATGGATTTGTAATAAGATTTAAAACTTTTTTTATTGGTTAATAATTAGTCTTATTTCCAAGGTTAACAACCTAAATATATAGGTTTCTGTTAAAACTGAAAGCATGCATTCTTATATAAACTAAAATATAAAATAGTTTATATAGAAAATTCCAATCATTCATATATAAAAATAAACTTTGTTAATACTAATTATGTAATTGGAAGTTTAGTATACATAGATTATTATTAGAGAATCAAAATTTATAATAAACAATATTAAATAAATAAATAAAAACTTACATATTCAATTAAATAAAATATAAAATAGTTTACATAGAAAATTATAATCATTCATATATAAAAAAACAACTTTGTTAATACTATTTTCTAATCATTCATATATAAAAATAAACTTTGTTAATACTAATTATGTAATTGGAAGTTAAATATATATAGATTATTAGAGAGAATTAAAATTTTTTTTAAATAAATAAAAACTTACCTATTCAACCAAATAAAATATAAAATAATTTACATAGAAAATTCTAATCATTCATATATAAAAATCAACTTTGTTAATACTATTTTCTAATCATTCATATATAAAAATCAACTTTGTTAATATTAATTATGTAATTGAAAGTTCAATATACATAGATTATTAGAGAAAATTAAAATTTATAATAAAAAATATTAAATAAAAACTTACATATTCAACCAAATAAAGATCAAAGTTATTCTTATATTAATAAAAAAATAAAGAATGGTTAAAGAATTTATAGAAGAGTGTTAATATAAATTTACTTTTATTTTAAATAAATTATTCATTAAATAATTAAAAGGGGTGATGTAATTATCTTACAAATTAATCATTAGATAATTAAAAATGAGTTGTGGAATTATCTTACAATATTCAAATTTTGAAAGGACATTTTATTTAAAAGGGTGGTATAATTATCTTATAATGTTCAAATCTTGAAGTGACATATTTTATCCAAAAGGGGTGGTATAATTATCTTACAATGTTTGTTCAAATCTTGAAGTGACATATTGTAGATCTCATCTTCAAAGAGGGATTAAAGCTTCAACTTGTTTTTTAAAACGGTGTAATTAAGATATTATAATTAATTAATTTTAAATAAATATTTTTATTAATATAATATTTATTCTTTCTATTAATATAAAATTATTGTATTCATTTTATTCCAAAAAAAAAAGAATGTAGCTCTTCCATAAGGTTAAAGTAGATAATCAATAATCTACATCAACTAATAAAAAATGGTGTAATGCAAGGCTAAATAAATGTTAACAATTAAAGTTATACAACCTAATAAGCCATAGCATTATAGAAGGGCCTAATAAGCCATGGCATTATAGAAGGGCCTAGTTGACCATTAAGCAATGTCATATGAGAGAATAGTGGTAATAGCAACTACATTGGGAAGATTGTCTCTCATTAGGGGTGGCCCTAATCCATTAACTACATGCTCACATTCAACCTAGATCATCTCTCATCCAACATTGCCTCTCACACACTCTGTACGTTGATCCATTTCAGAGATGGATATAGGCATAATAAGAAATTTTTCAATGTAAAGAACATCAAGAACATTGGGTGGGGGGCTATATTCTAGATGTATCTCTCAATGTTCACAAATAATACAACCAATTGTGCATTAAGCATGTTGGTTAGTAGATTTTTAGAACTGGGTTAAGTGTCATGGAGAATTAATAGAAAAGTTGGGTTCCCTACTCATGGTACAAGTAACCTTGGCTCAAAATTATAATAATTAGCACATATGTGTCACCCCCACCACCACCTTTAGTACATTTTGCACCTAGATCTATAAGTGAAGTTAGGTATAGATTAAGGAGGCATTGTCCTAGGTAAACAAATTATAGTGGTGCACATTTTTAAACAAGCAATATTCATTTTTGTTTTCCAAATATGATATAAGATATCAATTCTTATCATCTTCCATGTAGTGTTGAACTCAACAAACCAATGGATTATATCTCCTAAAAAGAGTTGCATTCTAGGAGATAAGTACAAAACCTAGAGATCCATTCCCACGCTGACTTGGCAAAGTTGAAGACCCAAAAAGGATGTTTGATAGTTTCCTTCTTCCCACACATGAGGTATTTAAGATAAGTCACACCCAAGTATTTCAATCGTTTCCCAAGAGTTGATCAACCTAGCTCCATAGACCATGAAAACAAGACCTTTTAAAACATTGAGGGAGATTCCCAAGTGGCCTTTAGTTTATCCTACCAAGTATTTTATTTGGACTTGATTCTCCATGACTTACTTAACCTTACATTAAGCATGAGATTAGTAGCCAGCCAACAATATACTATATTTTCCTTAAACTTCTTCCCTAGTCTTGCCACCAAGCATGTGGCCACCAAAGTCTAAGATTAAGAACTTATCTAGAATAAGATTATAAAGTATTTCAATGATTATCATATTTGGGTTATCCATGTTGAAGTTAGCCCCATACGATGGTCATTTATTGCATTATTTGGTCGAAGAGTCATCCCAATCCCTTGTTCTTTTAATCCCTCTTTTGAATATTCATTTATTGGAGACATTACCTAATTTTTCCATGGGGTTCCCTTCAATAAGAATGCCCAATTGACAACTAGAGACAGTTATGATTGAAATAAATGATGGACCATGTGGAGTCACATTTCTAGCCTAACTTAGGTTTGATGGCCTCCTAGGCCTTCTAAATACTCTTAGGAACAAATATCCATGTAATATTTACAAAGGAAGAGATAACAAGAAATGTTTGAAGTTTAAATTTCTCCAAACTTTTATGATAGCGAGAGTTTTTGAATTAATACAAATCCTAAGAAAAAAAATTCCATGCTTCTCTTCCTTCAATATCTTTGATGGCCCACTTGGAACACCAATCTTGCACTTGAGTATAGGTAGTAATGATTCCCATTCCCCCCGATGCTCAGATTCATAACAAAGGATCCAACTAAACCTAAAAAATCATTTATCTCTATTGGTATTAACCTAGAAAAAGCCTCTAAGCATTCCAATCTATCAATAGGATCAGGCTAAGGGCTCTTAGCATCATGAATAATGCACAAGGGTGTCAATCAAGGCTTTGGTGTAGATTTTAAATTCTAGCTATACTTTTTTTATATCCATTTATGGATTTATTTTGCCACCCTTTGAATGACCACATTCCAAAGTTTCTTCGATGAGGCATGTAAAGAAACTGTGATTCCCAAAATTTTGAACACTTGACCAAGTTGAATCTAGGCCTAACCTTGGCATATAATCCAATCAAGGGTATCCTTCTAGGTCATCGTTAAGCATAGAATTTTATAAATTTGTAAATTAGACCCATAGGAATTATAAAAAATGCAAAGGCACTCGGCCATTGTGTTATCCAAGGTTTCATTTTTTAGCAAGGAAAGAATCGTTCAAAAAGTTCCCAATAACAATTTGACCACCCTAAGGGCTCTACAAAGGGATACAATTGATGATTCCTTGGGCTATTCCATTGTGGAGAAGGTATCCAAAATATTATGCAACCATCACATAAAGGGAAATCTCCAACAAGTAGCCTTGTCTCATCAACTTGAAGAGACCAATTTCATCATGTTTTTGTAAAAATGTGTTACTAACGATCACTTGAAACTCCAAATCCACATAGAAACACCAACACTAGGTAACTAGCAAGAAGCACATTACAAGAATTACACCATAAATCCACAAGGAGTAAACACACAACTCCATTAGCCAAATAAGATAGTTAGAATGCCATAATCAATACATAAATGTAAAATACCTATAATCCTTAAGCTTTTCTTGTAATCCAAGTGTTGATTTTTCAATGCCCCAAATTCCATGAACTAGTCATCAAACAAGGGTGGAAATCACACCTAAGAGTCAATTTTCCACCCAACCAATGCAATCACCTACACAGATGTTTCCCATTGACCAGTGCTCAATCTCAATGAGGTGAGGAGGATTTAGGCCCACATTAACTAAAAGAATAACACAATCAGTATTTCGACATATCAACCTTGTTGTGGTGGAGATACTCCTAGACTTGAAAAGCCACCAAATCCCATAAGATTATGGTGTGCAAGGGTCTTACTACCACCTTCAACCTTATTGATTGCAACAACCCAAGACAATGGTGTTCCCCCTCAAAAAAATAATACTACCACCTTCATCCGATGATTCCAACCACACTCAATAGTGGTGTCTTGATCTGAAAGAATTTACTACCACCTCCAGTCATTGGTGATCACAACCATACTCAACCATGGCATCCTATAATTGGGCCTAAGAGAAAAGTACAAGGAGCGGGAACATTGAGTTTAAGTACCCCCTAATGTTGCAAACACACTCCCAGCCCCTTAACCCACATAGACCACATTAGAGAAACCGCAATTATGCTTTGACCCAATAATACAAAATCCCATATCATAAGTTCATAATAAAGACAATTCCCCAAATCATTTCCTCATGAGCTAGCTATCCCCCAACAATGGGCAAGAAACTACTTCAATAATCATGATCCATGTAACATCTTCCCAACATTTATCTCTTGGATTCCCCCCTACACGTGCAAGGGCGAATTTGGGCTTGAGGGTGAATTTACAAGTGTCAAGAACAAGGTAAAAGTGAATTACAACCCTTTCCCCTTCTATCATTTTACCCAAGTTAAATTTGGAGATCATTTTTCACAACTCTTCCCCTTCCCAAGGCTTCCTAACTCTAGGATAGTCATCCTCATTGAAACATGAACCATTTCCCTAGGTGCATTTCCCATTATTCACCAAGGCCTTCAACTTGTAATAGATTGATCCATCCAATATACCCATGCATATGTAGCATTATAATCTGTTGGCACAGGGGCAAACCCAGGGTTCAGCTCTAATAGCACACCAACAATCCCTAACTACTATCCCTTTCGGCCACACCTACGAAGCAGATGCAGTCTCACCTGAAGTAGCAATAGGGGGTTGCAGGACACCCAGGGTTCATCTCCAAGAGCACACCAACAAGCCCTAACTACTAGCCCTTTCAACAATACCTGCAAAGCAGATGCAGTCTCACCCGAAGTAGAAATAGGGGGTTGCGGGACACAGGTGTCTACAACCAGAGGAAATGCAAGTGGAATCAAGGAAACCATGCACAAAGATCAGATTATTCTTTCCAAACATAAACCTACTTAGCACAGTTATATATCAGGTCTAACATACTAATGCATCATCAGAGTAACAAAACAAAGAACACAACACCAATCACACACAACAATAGGATATACATGGTTCACCCTCTCCCCAGGGCTACGTCCATAGAACTATGCTTTATAATATATTAGGTGAAATCTTACAGTTCTATCTACGCTCTTAACTTGCAGATCTCTCTCTTTCTCTATTCTCTCTATCTCCCTTCCCTGCGCACCCAGCTGCAGGGTTGATCTTCGCACCCAGCTGAATATGTTACAACATAGGCTTCTCTCTTCGCACCCAGCTGAATATGTTACAACATAGGGTTGATCTTCGCACCCAGCTGAATATGTTACAACATAGGGTTGATCTTCATACCCAGCTGAATATGTTACAACATAGGCTTCTCTCTCCATAGAATCCTTCTCTCTCAGTAATAACAACAATCACTCATCATCACATACCCCGACCCATATCAAGTCCTCTTGACCTTTATTTATACATTACAATAGCTCACTGACAGCCTTAGGCTGAAGCCTAGGTGTCAAAACCCTAGATACCAAAACTCTAGGTGTCTAAAACCCTGGGTCAACTTGACCCACGTTTTCAGGGCTTCGTCGGCCTATCTTTCCTTCCTTCCCATAAGGTTCTCCAAAGCATCTACTGCTGGCTTTTTCTTCTTGTTGATTTGTCCACGATCCATCTTCCTTGTTGATTTGTCTTCCTCAATCTCCTCGTCCAACGGCTTGCTTTCTCGAACTTCGCTCTGTCTTTTCTTCTTCTTTAACCACTTTGACCCGATCTTAGTTAACCTTCCTTTCACGTAGTTTGTGTTTCACCTTTTCTTCTATAATATTCGCTTGCTTCCATAACCAAGGGACAACGGGCCCCCAACACTCACCTGTGACTAGTCCCGAGGCACTCTGATCTAAATCTTTTGTTGTATCTCGACTTCAGACTGCGCAGCGCAACCTATGCTTCCTGCTCTGTTTCTCCACCCTGTGTGCAGACTGTCTTTCTTGTGTCTGGTACCCAGTCTCAACTACACCATGTACCTAGACCCTTCTCCTTCTGTTTTTACCAAGAGTTGCGAGGTAGTTGGTTGTCATAGTACAATTTCAACCAGCTCCCATTCACCAAACCTTCCTTCCACTCCCCATTCAAAGTCTACAACTATGCAGCTCCTCCTTCTGTAACATAGGCAACCTCATATGGCCCTAGCCAATGTGTTCTAAACTTCCCTGGATGCTTCATGAACTTGTTGTCATATACCAATGCCAGATCTCCTTGCTTAAATTATTTCTTCTTGATATGTCTATCATGGTAGGCCTTTTCTCGTTCCTTCTGAACTTGCTGATGGAATCCTGCAATAAATTTGTCTTCTTCTAGTTCGACCAACTGTGCCAGCCTCTCTTGAACAGCACCAGTGTCATCCATATCTATAAAGGCTGCAATTCTTAAGCTAGGAACTAACACTACAGTCCTTAACTACTCTTGCTTCTGCCCATCTGGTCAAATACTCTATCGCAATGATGATGTATCTAGCTCCTCTGCGCTTCCTTGGTGGGTTTATAGGTCCCACGAAGTCAATGGCCCATTTCTGAAACGCTTGTAAGGTTAGTTGGGGTGCTAAAGGAATCTCATCTCTTCTGGACGGTTTCCCAACTCTTTGGCATACATCGCAGGCTTTGTAGTAATATTTAGCATATCTTTGTGAAGTGAGCCACCAGAGGCCAGCTCTAATGTAACAACCCCAATTAATTCTTTAATAAATATTAGATTAATAAGTATTAGTTTAATAAATATTAGTTTAATGAATTATTAAAATAAGATTTTTTTTTTAAGACTTTATTATAATATGATTGTTATTGGCAGTTGAACCAATTTATGGGAGGGATAAGGTGGTTGAGT
>CBVK0100393457.1:0-12388 GCA_900067695.1 Picea abies | reverse complement strand
TAATCTGGCTAGCCACTCGTATATCTCCTTATGAATTCCTCCAAAGAAAATCTTGTGTATATCAGTAAAGATATACCTTCCCAACCAGTCTTCTGTGCCAATATTAGGGTTCTTATTCTAAGCTTCTGTGAAGTCCTTTTCTTGTTCTTCTATCTACTTTTGAATCTTTGAATTGGATGGAAACCACCTTGACATTCCCTCAAGAAGATCCTGGTCCCAGCAAAGGAACAATTTGTTGGCACAAGGGCAGACCCAAGGTTCATCTCTAATAGTGCACCAACAATCCCTAACTACTGGCCCTTTCAGCAACACCCGCGAAGTAGATGTAGTCTCACCCGAAGTAGCAATAGGGGGTTGCAGGACACGGGTGTCTACAACCAGAGGAAATGCAAGTGGAATCAAGGAAACCACACATAGAGATCAGATTATTATTTCCAAACATAAACCTACTTCGCACAGTTATATATCGGGTCTAACATACTAATGCATCATCAGAGTAACATAGCAAAGAACACAACAACAAGATATATGTGGTTCACCCTCTCCCTAGGTCTACGTCCACAGAAATGTGCTTTATAATATATTAGGTGAAAGCTTACAGTTCTATCTGCACTCTTAGCTTGCAGATATCTCTCCTTCTCTCTTCTCTCTATCTCCCTTCCCTATGCACCCAACTACAGGGTTGATCTTTGCACCCAGCTGAAGATCTTACAACATAGGCTTCTCTCTCCACACAATCCTTATCTCTCAGTAATAACAACAATCACTCATCATTACATACCCCGAGCCATATCAAGTCCTCTTGACCTTTATTTATACATTACAATAGCTCACCGACAGCGTTAAGCTAAAGCCTAGGTGTCAAAACCCTAGATACCAAAACCCTAGGTGTCTAAAACCTTAAGTCAACTTGACCCACATTTTTAGGGCCTCGTCAGCATGTCTTTCTTTCCTTCCCGTGAGGCATGAAAGAACAATTCATTATGTTGTATGCCTCTTTAAAGGCTTTTTTGATAAACATGGAATCTATCCCATTTTGGACTATCCAATCCCCATTTTCAAAGGATTTTGGTCTTGAAAATATTTAGTTTTGAAGGAGATAAGGCCCATATATTCCTCAACCTTTTCCTTGGAGCACTATTTGGTCTTGGTTGATAGTTATCCCTTTAGTCCCACCTACCAAATTTCTCATTTATCCTTCTTGTTCATTCTAGTCTTCTTCTACATAATGATGTTCTTTGATAATTATACATGTGTATATAGTAATGAATGGTGAGAGTTTATCCCTCTTCATCCTCCTTTAGCATAGATGGCTCATAGAGTTTCATGTTCTCTCTATTTATTATTGAGTAAATGCACATATAAGGTGGAATATTGAGTCTGCAAGAATTGTTGCATTCCTTCTCCAATACTTCAAAAGGTCCATATCCTAGGGCCTTGATTCTCTTTCCTATTCCGTGTAACCTTTCTTTATGTAGTTGCAACCAAATTTTATCTCCTACTTTGAAGATCTTTTCAACCCTTTTTTAATCATGCTTGGCCTTAGACTTTTCATGATATTTCTCCAGTGTCTCCTAAACCTTTAGGTGTATCTACATGAGAATATTTATGAACTTCTCTACCTTAAATGCATCAATTGAGGCTAATGCTCTTTCTTTATGTTGTATATACAATATAAAATGGTAACAATGACCAATGACATAGATAAAAAAAAAAAATAGATTTCCAAGGGAGACTTACTGGTGGAAATGTGGACAACCTTATTATAACAATGCTATAAGAAAAATAAATTTTCATCCAAGGACATTGGATGCTTCTTATTGTAGGCTCTCAAAAGTTATGCTAAACCCTATTCACCAACTTCATTTATGCATCAATATGTGGGTTAAAAGCAATGGGTCTCTTCAATTTACTATCCAATTTCTCCCACAACAAAGTAGATTCTTTTTAGATGGTATGTTATTGGATATGTTTGTGATATTTTTCATGTAGATTCACCATGCCTCTACTCCGATCACTAAATAGAGTTCTTAGGGTTAGATGGTGATCTACTTCACCTCCTCATCATTTTGGATTTTCTTTCATCATGATTACTCCATAGTTGACAAATTCTATCCTATGCACCCTTGTTTCAATGCACATTGCTTGTTCCACTCATGTAACCCTTTTCTATCCCATTCACATTATCAAAATTTCTACAACAATTCAAAAATATAGTTTATTCAATCCTTCTTCAACCATGCTCAATCCATGGTTTACATGTCTCCTTGGTACTTGCATCCAACAATGCACTCATGTTCCAACCACTTCAACATAACATGCTAACATGACCATGTTCGCATTGTCGCTAGACTTAGTTTTTTTGTTGTGTTCCTCTTTAGCGCTACCTATTGGCAATGTTCAATTTCTTGAACCTCCTCATTGCCCTATCTTTGTCAAATTTTTGTACTTGCAGAATTGGATTGTGTTGTGTCCTTGTTATTTAGGACAAAGAATATTTTTAGGGTCAAATAGTGCCTATGTCAGAATTAGTAGGTGGTGCAAAAAACCACTTAATGAATCTTTTATTCTTTTAATGAGTATTGTAAACATCACTTAGGTCATTTTTTGACCTAAATAGGGACACCCTCCAAGTAGTTATGATATTTTTCTAATTTTGATGAATGATACGCATTTATACGTACTTCTTCCATTGTGAATGATGTGGGTGAGAATTGAGTAGTTGTGTAGTATTTATTATTACACTATTGTTCATGTACAATATTTGTAATATTGGAATTAGTTTCTACTTACTACACTCATATAATCTCTATTGTGATGTGTTTGGATTAGGTTCTTAATGATTTGTTGCACTATTGGGTTCTTATCGCACTCGCATCACAGTCTACATGGAAAACCTTCTCAAAATCTAGCAACATCAACATTGGTGTCTTCATTATCTTCATCTTCAACATATAAAAATTTATATACTTACATGTTCCACATAAATTTGTGTGCCTTCATATCCTTGGTCATGAGTGCACTGTGCACATATCCTCTAAGTGAAAATATGAATGAAATTTCTATATATTTAGCAATTCCATGAAAACACCTTACATCATGTATATTATGGGGTACTAGGTGGGTACTAGCCACTCTAATATGGCTTTCACCTTCATAGGGTCCATACTCAATCATTTACAAAATATCACAAATCCCAAATACATCAATTAATATATGAAGAACTCACACATATTCAAACTAATGTGCAACTTATTTTTATTGAATGCTTTTAATATCATCCTGATGCATTGAAGATGCACACCTACGTTACCTATATAGTTTTGAATATAATTCAACAATACATTAGTGAACTTGTCCTAGTAAGGTTGCAATGCTTTTATCAATAACCTCATGAATGTACTTAGCACATTAGTCAAATAAAGGGATGACCAACCAACTATACATTTCATTCTTTGTCTTGAATGCTATCTTCCATCCATTTCCTTCTCTTGTCCTTATCTAATGATATCTAGTCTTCAGATCAATATTAATGAAATACCTTGCACCACTCATATTGTTTAGAAAATCATCCATTCTTATCAATGGAAACTTGTAGTTCATTGTAAACTTATTCAAGAATCAACACCCTTGAGTTAGTGCACATTCTCCACCTACCATCCTTCTTTGGTAAACAATGATAGTGCTAGTACTACACATGGACTTACATCTCCCTCATCAATCCTCTCAATAGCATATCCTCTTGAATTATTGATTCAATTCTTCACTCTCCATTGGATTCATCCTATGCACAACTTGATTTGGAAACATAGCTCTTGGAACCAATTCTATATCATGGGCAAGATTCCTCCTCAAAGGAAACTCATATTGGAAAATGCTCACTTGTGATGCCTTAGAACACATCCATCAACTTTCTTAATTACTCGTGTATTTTTCTTCTCATGCATTGGTCTCACCTCTATGGAACTCATATTTTGTCGCATGTTTTGAGACAATTACATAGAATTTTTGTTTCTCTTCATTGCATTCAAAAACTTCTTTGTAGATACAAACGACTCCTCTTTTGGATACTCCTTATTCATGAAGCAAAGAGAATTGCATCCCATCCTTCATGATGGTGCATGTGTTCTTCCTCCCATTCTGCACCACACAACACTTTTCCCAACAACAAGTGAAATGCATCCATAAGGGTGCTTCACATAAAATTACATCCCCTCGCTCATTAATTTAAATGATAATTTGCAATGGTAAGTCATAGACACCGCCTAAACTCATTGAAACCAAAATTATTTATAATTCTAGGGATTATTATATCATACCAATCCCAATCTATCTACCATCTCTAATACCACCATGTTCTCAGTGTTACCAAAATTGGTTTCAACTTCGCAATGCTTACCTCTAAATGTGCATTTATGTCTAGAGATGTTTCTTCTCAACCATTTATATTCCTTTAGAAGAAGTTTTTTCTCATACAATCCTTCCTATATGGATCATCAAGCTTTCACTTCATCTTAATGATGATAATTTTTCTACAATATTATCTCTTGACATATCTCCTTTGGATAATTGTGTTCTTTCCTTATCACTTCCTCCGTATGTGATTGTTGGTCAATTTAGTTGTTTAAATTGATGAACATTAAATCATCAATCCGGGAGCTCATAAACTTATGAGATACCAACAAAATATATGCAATTGTAGGGAGCTAAGCTATGATAAACTAATTCTATTAAATTCAAAAGGGAAATTCACTTAATAAGTCATTTCCCAGGGTAAACATCAAGGCTAGATTATGTTACAGTATTTTACTTCCACTAGAAATATTCCTGCAACCATATAGTTCTCTCAATGATTCAAGTGACTCTTGTATATTATCATGCATCAAAGTCAAAGAAAAAAAACTTGTAGAATTAAACCTATAAATCTCATAGTTTAATCAAGGTCCCATAGCTTGCGCTTTGTTGGAATTCCTATAATCATAAACTATTAATATTTATGGTAGCAATCCACACTCGGCCACTCACACATGGGCATAAATTAAAAAGCATAGTTTAAAAGGATGAAAAGTAAAGGCATAAGAAATCACTCAGATGCAGAGAAACTAAGGCTTAACCAGCCATTCACCATGGAATTTGATTGCATTCAATTAGCTCACACTACAACATTTCATTGAAAGAATCAAGTGCTCTTGTAGTCAACAGATGTAATTGATCCAATTGATACAATGATCATATCAAATTGAAAATCAAATAAACAAATGAAATTAGAAATCACTATGGAAGGAGATCTTATAATTGGAAATCATTTGAACATAAATCAAGTTAGAACTGAATCATAACACACATACAACAAAAATAATCTAAACTAAAATACATGAACAACAATGCATACCCTATTTGGTGGGCCCTTCCCAACTCGGATGGTGTGGCTAGAAAAACTCATAGGCTTACAAAATAGAGATACTCCATGGTTTTGAATAGAGCATTGATATTAGGCCATTGTCTTCAAGTTACATCAACGTATACATAAGATCAATCTCATGACCAACAATCCAATACAAAGGTGAATCATAAACAATATCAAATTCACATCATAGCTCTCTTCTCCTCCTTCACCTACTTCCCATGCATACATAAATAGTCAATTCATTATAAGGGGAATCATTTTAGATGATAGGTGCAATCCAATATGGTTTGGATGTGTGTGTATCCCTTTTAAAAATTGTTTTCTAATTATAAAAACAGGGGATAATCATGACAACATGATGAATATGACCATATCAATTTCATTTGACAATTTAATGAATGAAATCCATGAAATTGATACATGTGAGTTGGAATTGGATTGGATCGAATGGAGACAACATTGCTTGAGTGTGCATGCTGAGTGTTGAGGAGTATTGTGAGATGATGATTTCTCGTGGTTCATTTTGAAGTTGCTTTTGGATATCTCAAACCAAATCACGATCCTTGGAAAAAAAATCATGTAACCATTGTTATTTGCAGTCCTGCCACAAATTGAGCTTCCAATTGCTAAATCTGATATCTGTTGCTACCCCAGTTGACTGATCCTTTGACCACGATCCCTACACTTGGTTGATGGTTGTTAGATATGTTAGAATAACAAAGAAGCATAACAACATTGTTCTTAACAAAACCCAGATGTTTGATTTTGTCCATAAGAGGCAGAATTATCTCGAACGTCGAGGTGCTACCGAATTTCTTGTAGATGACATGCGCTACTGGAATTCTTGTAGATGACATGCACTACTAGATTTCTTGTAGGTGGCAGCCAGTACCATATTTCTTGTAGAATGTTATAAATACAGCTAGACCTCCAAAGGTAATTAAGAAACCACAAAATCCATCCTAAGTAATCATCCAAACATGGAAAATCATTAAATGTAATAATCACATGTCTCTCTAAGCTCTTATGAAAAAACGTGGATAATATGGCAATGTGAATGATAATTGCATGAAGGATAAAGGATAAATTAGATAATAATAGGCTAACTGGTCATTGAAAAACTTGTCGAAACTAAGGATCGGCATCCCCCCCACACTCAAGTCTTTGCATGTCCTCATGCAAAAAGGGTATGAATGGATGAATGTTTCCTAGATCATGATATATGTTTGTAGTATACGTCCCTCTATATCATATGATTGCTTATTTCCTTTGTTTTCATAACTCTTCCACTTTTTTTCTAATCTTCCTTTACTTTCTTTATATGTATATTTTATTATTTTCTCTTCTTCTTTTATTTTAGTAAGGCAAGGGTGAATAGGACTTAAGGACCTGCACTCTAACTGGGTTGAATGGTAGTAATGAAAGCTTCTCAAGTTCCTTATGATGTATACAAGACGGGGAAAATTGGAGCTATGGAATCTGACATACAATATGAGAATTGAATGAAAAAGGTATGTCTTAGCCTTGAGTTTCTCCAAAGTTTAACAATGCCAAAGGGAAAAGAGGTAATGAAATGGTGGGTGGATAGAATGGAAAAAGGAGGTTAAATGGAATGTGAAAGGAATAAGGAATTAATGTGTGAAGGGAAAGAGCTTCAAGAGTTGAATGTGCATGAATTTCCAAGTTAGATGACTACATAGAACTAGAGATTGCTTACCCAATTACCTCCTTTGATACATGATGATCTGAGAGAGGAACATTGAACTTTGGTTGCATGGTATGGAACAAAATATGTTGAATATCAACTGAAAATAGCTTGCACTATAAAGCTACTAAAAGAATATTGAATACGGTATGTGGTTGGCTAAAACAAATCTTTTAATGTTGAACTCTGAAGGGAGAGGATTGAATGTTCAATGAACCGTTGGAAGAATGTAAATGTTGTGGGAAATATGAATCGTTGTGTTGATGAACAAACATTGGTGGTTCTATTCAACTCTATAACAAGGAAATCAATTGAAGGCTGAAACAATTCTCTGTTGCAACTTTCCACAAACTTTTTCTTTTTGATTGGTTCCCTGCTCATTCCAATAGTCAATATGCCATTTTTATTTGTAAAAGAAATCAAAATGCTGCAAAATGTTTACACAAGATGAAATCATAAAGTCTTCAAATGTTCCAAACCTGTGGTACAATTTTTGTCATCTGAATGAATGTGTTGAAGTCGAACATGAGAAAAAATTGTTGGATTATCAGCCATTGATGTATGTCATTAACCAACACAAGAAAAATCATCATTGATGACAATGAGTTTCAAGGTATCTTAGTGCATTCTGACAGGTATGAATGAATGTATCAAAGTCAAGTAACATGTGGGATTTGATAGTCAGGGGACATTAATGTATTATCACTGCTATCAGCGAGGAAATCTACCATTGATGTATGCAAGATCCAAGGAACTATAAAACATCTCTAACCTTGACCCTAAATAAGGTTTTGAAGTCAATGGGACAAGATTTTTTTGAAGGAGGGCCTTAGGGAATCCTACATTAGCCAACACAAGCATAGAACAAAATAATTTTTGAAGAACCATAATTGAATCAACAACATGATGCATAAATATATTGAGAACTTTTCCAGCCAATAACCTAGTTTTCAAGCAATGCTCATGTCCAACTGCGCTAGAATCCTGGTTTTCATAGTCAAAGTTATTTTTCTCTTTACTATTTTATTTATTCATTTATTTCTTCTAAACTATCCTACTTTTCTTGGAAAAGAAAATACTTCCTCAAGTGTAGGAATATTTCCAATGGATCCATGTGTGTAATAAGATTACAAATATAATTGTATTCAAGTTTGAAAAATATGCTTTGATAGATACCAGAATATGAGGAACCAATTGCTCTGATTGATATGGTGCCAATAAATGTTAGAGAATGGAGTGGTGTTTTGTCATGATGATTGTCTAGAACCATAGTTCAATGTAATCACTACTCCCTTGGTTCTCTTGTTTATCAATGTTGTTTTGCATGTCCTCCTTTTTCATACCCTGTAGATCTTCGAATGTTTGGTTTTTTCACAAAAGATCTAGACACGAACTTGCAAACAATTCTTCAATCTCAAGTTCCAATCTCTGATCTCCATCAAATGTTGTCCATGGTTCTTTGGTATCCTCCACAAATTTTCAAGGATAATCAAAGAAAACTTCTATATATGCTTGTTGAAGACGTGGCTCATGGAACTTTTGCTCTTGTATCCCTTCCTAAGATGCATATTTGTCTCCAATTGCTACCAATATTTGAGAAAGTTATTGGAGTAGAAAATTCTTGAGCATATTTATATTATTCATTTTGGTTGTTGGTTCATGTCTTTCACATGGATTAGTGTATGGGGGTTCTTACAGCACAAAAAGAAATGTTAAATAAATAAATGAAAATTTTCAAAAACAAACACACCACGCAAAGCAAAATTCAAGAAAAAACTCATAAATCTCAAGAACAATCATGTACTTGAATTCCCTCATGCTACTAAGATCATGTTTTCACCAAGACATCTTTTGGCATGAGTTAGCTTATTTCTTTCCATGAATTAAGCCAAAATAAAACATGATGTATCAACACACTTTATATTCGATGAGACAGTGTACTCACTATAGTGGATGTGCAGGTGCTTACCTCTTGTCTTACCGTCACTATCTCACTGGATCTAGAATGTTAATACAACCAAAAAAATCATATGCACAAACAAAAGGAGAAAATGAAAGGACTAAAAACAAATTACCAATGCCTAATCCCTTAGCATATCCCCGACAATGGTGCCAATGTTTTTTTCAATTTAATTTCTTGAATTGATGAACATTAAATTATCAATCTAGGAGCTCGTAAACTTGTGAGATGCTGGAAAAAAATGTATGTAGGAATAGGAAGCTAATTTATAATAAACTAATTCTATTAAATTCAAAATGGAAATTCTCTTAATAAGTCATTTCCCGAGGTAAACACCAAGGCTAGATTTTGTTACAATATTTTACTTCCGTTATAAATATTCCTGCAAGCATATAGTTTTCTCAATTATTCAAGTGACTCTCGTATCTTATCAAGCATTTAAACTCAAAGAAAATAAAACTTGCAGAATTAAACCCATAAATCTCAGAGTTTAATCAAGGTCCCATAGCTGGTAACAATCGACACCCGGGCGCTCACACATGGAAAGAAATTAAAAATCAGAGTTTAAAAGCATGAAAAGTAAAGGCACAATCAATCACTCAAACACAGAGAAACAAAGGCTTAATTATCCATTCACCATGGACTTCGATTACATTCAATTAGCTCACACTGCAATCTTTCACTAAACAAATCAAGTGTTCTTGAAGTCAATAAACACAATTGATCCAATGGTCTTTGGTCTTAACCAAAATCATCTCGGTTATCAAATTAAAAATCAAATAAATATAAATCACACAAGAAGATATGATAGCTCGAAAGCAAATGAAATTAGAAATCATTATGGAAGGAGATATTATAACTGGAAATCGTTTGAATAGAAATCAAGTTAGAATTGAATCATAATACACATACAACAAAAATAATCTAAACTAAAATACATGAACAACAACGCATACCTTGGTTGGTGGACCCTTCCCAAATCGGATGGTGTGGCTGGAAAAACTCACAGACTTACTAAACATAGAGGCAAAACTATCCTGAACGTCGAGGCTCTACCGTATTTTCTGTAGATGACATGTGCTACCATATTTCCTGTAGATGACATGTGCTACCGAATTTCCTGTAGGTGGTAGCTGCTACCGGATTTCCTGTAGAATGTTGGAAATATACCTAGACCTCCAAAGGTAATTAAGAAACCAAAACATCCATCCTAAGAAATCATCAAAGCATGGAAAATCATTAAATTTAATAATCACATGTCTCTCTAAGCTCTTATGACAAAAATTGGATTATATGGCAATGTTAATGATAAATACATGAAGGATAAAGGAGAAATTAGATTATAATAGGCTAAATGGTCATGAAAAAAACTTGTCGAAATTGAGGCTCAACAGTGACATCCCTTTATGGGTATTCAAATTATCTATGGCCATCATCTCCACAAGTGTAGCGACGCTCATTCCTTATGTATCCACTAGAATTCTTATTGCCTCTACCTTGGAATTCTTATGAATTTTTACATCTACATATTCATAATGTACTACCTTATTCCATTTTATCAACCTTCACTTGAAGGTAATCCTCTATGCAATGCATTGCTTCTATTTATGATACCTTGGACACTTCTTCCTCTACCAACATTTCTCCTTTCTATTTTATGCTATATTTTTAATTTCACTCAATGCCCATGTGTATGCTTCTTCAACTTATCAAGTTACCAACATTCCTCCTTTCTATTTTATGCTATATTTTCAATTTCACTCAATGCCAATGTGTATGTTTCTTCAACTTATAAAGTTATGTTATGTGGGTTCATCTCATCTTGGCCTACAAAATTTAGTTCAAGCACATACCTCGATGCATTCCTCATCATGACATGTTTGGATGGAAATCTTCTATAATTCCTTCATAGTCAACTAGAAAAGATTCCTTGCTCAACTTGGACATCATCTTAATGTAATTCCTTATCCTCTCCTTACCTTGTAAAATCACTTGCACTGCACAAAATCCCATCATAATAGCAACATGACCTCCCAACCTATTAATTGCTTACTTCACCTTATTATGGTCTTCCAATTTCTCATACTCCAAATACTTAGGATTTTAGATTCCAATTTCTAATACTCCAAATTACTTATATTTATTATAATACTTTCTATTTTATGCTATATTTTTATTTTCACTCAATGCCAATGTGTATACTTCTTCAACTTATAAACTTAGGTTGTGTGGGTTCATGTTGTCTTGGAATACAAACTTTAGTGCATGCACATACCTCGATATATTCCTCATCATTACATGCTTGGATGGAAATCTTATATAATTCCTTCATATGCCCCTGCACACTTTGGTCTCTCTGTCTCAAGTTCTTCATCTATCTGAAAAGTACATGTTTATAGTCAACTAGAAAATATTCCTCTCTCAACTTGGACATCATCTTAATGTAATTATTTATCCTCTCCTTACCTTGTGAACTCACTTGTACTACACAAAATCCCATCATACTACCAACATGACCTCTCAACCTAGTAATTTCTTACTTCACCTCACTAGGGTCTTCCAATTTATCACTAATTGAATCTATCAGTATTTAGTATTTCAAATTCCCATTGTAATGGAAAAATTCAACCTTGTCTTACTTCTTACACTTCAAAAATTTGATTCATTGGGTTGTTGATTTCAATTATATGTGATGATACCAATAATCCTTTACCTAGCTCATACATTAAGCCTAAGCAATTATTTAGATTTGTATACATTGCAAATCGTTATTTCACCACAACAGAACATGGTGAGTAACCAGCATTTATCGCCCCCCTCCATCATCCTTAAACACCTCCTCCACAAACCAATAAGGTATCTTATCTTTTTACACATTTGGAAAGAAAGATGAGTAATGGACCTAAGCTAGCATAATTTCCCCTTCATGGTATAGCTCAAGATTGGTACAATTAAGGAAATCAATTTGGACATGTTGGGCCTATAAAGCCTTCAAATTTACATATGAGTTTATGAAGATCCACCATAGAGCACAATAAACGTCTATCCTTGAAACATCTCCCTATTATTATTAATCTTGTTATAGTTCCAAATTCTTAGCTTCAAGTTCTCCACTCTACTATATTGTTTCTAATTCTTCAAAACACCTTCTTAACTCTTGCAATTCTTCGTTTGAATCCATTATGCATGATCTTCTTATCATTCCTAGAATCTTCAAAATTCTAATTTCCCAACATTCCACCTTCAAGTTTCCACGGGGGATTCACCTTGTTGGCTAATATCTTATCATGTTCATTCATAAAGGGGGGTTTTAAAT